>CAJVQA010004200.1:0-18001 GCA_910591915.1 Cetraspora pellucida | reverse complement strand
ACCACAATACTGATAAGTGATTAATAAAAGTCAAAAGACCAAAGAGGTTATCTTAATACTAAAAAAAAAAAAAAAAATACAATAATAAATATATATATAATTACTAATAATATTATATAGTGTACTATGTATATTAAAATTTACTTTATAACAATATTTTATCATCTTTATTATATTAGCTAAGCAAATTCAAGTAGCTCTTTATTTGCTTAATTAAACTTAAGTATTAGCATTATCTTGATAGATAATAATTATGTTAATTATTATTTTTTTTTTTTTTGTTAAACTAGCTTCTTTTGGAGCTAGAGCTTTTTATTCAGTATACATCAAGAAAATTTTAAAAGTGATATATATTGTTAGTAATCTCTAGATTACTAATGATATATAGCACCCCTGCCAAGTATCATCGTTAGTGATTACTAACAATATGGAACAAAATTTCATTAAATATTCTTAAACTTTGAATTTAGTTTTCTCGATAACTAGTAATTCAAATTGATTGAAATTTTTACTGTAAATAGTGTTTATATTTAACTATATTATATTAAAGTTTTAGCCAATTTGGTTTAATTGTTCTTGAGAAATCACTTGTAAACAATAGTTGATTTTTTTAAAAAAATTATCTATTGTTTACAAGCAATTTCTCAAATACAATTAAATCAAATTGGCTAAAACTTTAGTATAATATAGTTGAATGTAAACACTATTTACAGTAAAAATTTCAATTGATTTGAATTACTAGTTATTGAGAAAACTAAATTCAAAATTTAAGAAAATTTAACAAAATTTATACAAATCATTACTTATCGATAGTAATTATAATCATTTATAATTGTTATAGATCGATAATCGTTATATATCACTAGTGATATAATCGATATATAACAATTAATCAATATATATCAATTATTTTCAATCGATATATATTGATTTAATGCTATATATCGATATATATCTGCTTAAAAATTTTGCTGATATAGTCAGAATATAGAGACTCATGACCAAGGCCTCAAAGGAGTCACCTTATATTAGAGAGTACAACTAGTCACATATACATTTTTGGTGTCTAATTAAGTAGTCCACCAATGGTTCTATACTAGCTGCTATACCTGCAACCCAACTAGGGATGTTGCCTATTTAAATTCTCTGTACTGCAACCCTTACTGTATTACTAGATTATCTTTACTACGTAAGTCAGTTGAGAAGGTCTAAATGCTTATCTGTATTCTTAGAACTCCATACCTTATTTTATGCAGTGTATCCTCAGAAGCATCATTACTAGAGCCTTCTGTGTTCCACATACAGCTAACCTAGTTTTATATACATGC
This sequence comes from Cetraspora pellucida, assembly GCA_910591915.1. NCBI lineage: Eukaryota > Fungi > Glomeromycota > Glomeromycetes > Diversisporales > Gigasporaceae > Cetraspora > Cetraspora pellucida. Next base: position 16,673 of record CAJVQA010004200.1, on the reverse strand, counting down.
TATAGTTATCTAACACTTGCAGTCAGGCCTAACCTTAAACTGCTATATTACACTATTTCTACTCTTGTAAAGTTTACCCAAACACCAGTACCTATCTTTTCAACATCTTCTTCATCATCTCCTACTAGCTGCAACTCAGAACTGTCAGTCTTATTCCAGACTACCAATCCAGATGGCCTGGTATGGTATACCTTAGTATCATTTTCATCTGGCGAATCTGGCAGCCTGGTTGGTCATATGCTTCTTTACATATCTTGACGTTCAGTTTTAATCTTTGGTTCCTATAAAGATGTTTTGTGGACTTTTATCAGTCTGACAGCATCATCAAAAGTTTGTGCTACCTCTTTACTCAGGAATTTCCAAGTGGGATTCTGTCTTCTTGGTTCTTTGATCTTCTACAGCTGGTGGTCTTATAATAGGTTTGCACCGAAGTCTTATGCAACACCAGTTATTAACATTCCTCTATATATGTGTAATATTACACTTCGCATAGATGTCCTGAGCTCCCAATGTTAGTAGAACCCTGACTTGGTGTACCTGGGTTACAGCTGCATAAGGCCAACCAATCGACAAAAGACAGTTTCCATAACACAGATATAATTTCCAAATTTCATCATAGATGGAATTTGAACCTTAGACCTGCCACTTGAAGGATAACAACCCAACCACTACACTAGAATCACTATCCTCAATTATGTTAATTATATTACTCTTAAAGTTAGATAAAAATAATAATATTTTCTCATTTTAAAAGTTATTACAATCATTAATGTTATTAATCTACTTTTATTACTTTTATTACTTTTATTATTTTTATTACTTTTATTGTTAAATTTGTATTAATAGAATAACTTATAAATATATTGATACTTACCAAGCTATACTAATTTATTTCTTTTTTTTTGTTACTTTCATTAATAATAATATTAGAAAACATTAGACTTCTATGAAAATTTAATGGTCTAAATTATATTAGTACTTTCTAAAGAAGCAGAAAAAAAATTTTTATATAATTATTATAGATAAGAGATATTACTAATTTTTTTTAAAAAATTCATCAAGACTTGTTAGTAAATTTTGAAAATTTTCAACTTGTAATAAGTCTATATTATTTTTATTATTTTTAAGAAAATTATCTAGCCCATTTAAACCTAATAATCACAAAAATTTACCAAACTTTTTTACTTTACAAAATTTTTTTTAAGCTTCATATTCTGTTAGCTGCTATTATTTAACCTATTTACAATAATTATTAGCAATATTTAGTGAAAGTTTACTATATTTAAAACTTACAGTATTTATTATTTGTTTTATATAGTCTTTTTTATTAGACATATAATAAGAGATTTTTATATAATCCTTATAAAGAGTCTTATAAGTCTCTGTAGTTATACTATTTATAGATTCATACTCTTCAATTACAGGTACTATATAATAGCATTAAGCATAAAGTTTAGAAAGCTAAAAATTATTTTGAGCATATTTTGAAAATATTTTAATAAATTCTTGAATTCAATCTAAAATAAAGATTTGTGAAATTAATCATTAGTAATATAATATTTTAAAAAGCTAAATATTTATATTATATCTGAAGCTAATTACAAGAATTATTAATAAATAATTCTTTACAAATAGCAATATACATTCTAAAGAATTTGTAATAAACTTGGCATAATTATTTATTATTAATTCCCGGCTTTCTATAATTCTCATATAGATTGTCAAGAGTAAAAATTATTATATTCATTAAATTTCACAAATTATTATCTGTAATACATATTATATCTAATATATTTTTTATTATTTTAAGACTGCTATATTGAGGAATCAATATTAATTACTAATCAAAGATTTGAATTACTTGGTTTTCACATTGGTAATATAAAAGATTTAGTATAGTCTAGCATATATTTAAAAAAACCAAGATCCAAAACATGCATTTGATCAGATACAATAGTTTCATATATATTAAAGTTTCTAAAAGTTTATTATTTATAACAATATATATTTTTAGTATATAATTATGATAACAATAAACTAAATCTTATATCTTATATTCCAAAAAATATTTTTTTCAGAATGAATTGAATAATATTAATCATCTCTGTTATCTATTACTTGTATTATAGAATCTGAAGTTTTTAAAATTATTTTTATTAAATTAGTATTATTCAAGTTATCTTTTAATACTAAACATTTTTCATATTGTCATCTTGAAGAAGTTGGCTAATAAATATTTGCAAACTTATTGGCTTTAGTTATATCTATGATAATTATTAATATATGTAAATTAAAAGTGATTATATTTTTATATACTTAAAATAAAACTCTAGTTCTTTAACAATAGACTTAAAAAGAACTAATATGCATTTTTGAAAGATTTCTCTTTGTATTTTTTAAAATCTATTAAACTTTTTTATTTTAAAATCTTTAGCTTTTAAGATTGAAAGATACCCAATTAATGCTTTGAATTCTAGTTTGTTTTTTTAATAATTAGAAATATTTTTAAATAATAAAAACAAAATGTACTTAGAAGATTTTTCTATATTGTTGTATCTGAATAAAGAATAAGCAATAACAAATGCTATCTAAAAAGTAATTCTAATTTTTTTTATTTTTATCAATTACTATGATATTGTTTTCCAAAGATTTTATATTCTATATTATTTCTTATTTTTCTTTTATTTTTATATTCAAAAACCAATAACTGATTAATACTATTGATTATTATTAAAAACTTTATAGTTTTAATTAATAATTGATAATAAAAAATATATTTAATGTTTTCAAACTTTTTTATAGAAATTTTTTGAACCTCATATAAGGTAAAGTAGATTCATCAAGAAATTTCTTTCTATTTCTGTTAATGATAGAAACAGAGAAGTATTCAAATTAGCAATTTATTAAAGATTATAAAAACATTATCAGCTGAATTTAAAAGTTAATACTTATTAACTATTTTTATAAATTTATAATAAGCATCATTAGACTATTTAATATTTTGTAGATTGTACAAAATATTAAAAGTATCATCAAATAAAGCTTCTTCAAAATTTTTGGAATTAATTTTAATCAACTTATTAATAATATTATTTGATGAAGTATCTTTGTAGTCTTCAATATTACTTTTATTAGATATATTTTGAGATACTTTATTTTTCACTACATTATCAATTGAAAGATATTCTATTTCTATATAAGAAGGCTTACTTGAAGTTAATTCAGATAAGATTAACATATTTTTACTTTATATAAAATATTATTATTATATAACACTTTATAATAATTAAAAATGTATAACTATTTATCTTATATTTTGTAACAGAATTACTAAAACTATATTCTAAAAAATTTCATTATCTATAAAATGTATTATTGTAAAACCTTAAAGATAAAGATGACTTTGTAAAATTTGTTGTACTAATGTGAACAATTTTAAAAATTCTTGATTACAATGCTTATACTGCCAATGTATTTTAAGAAAAAATAAAAATAAAATAAAAAAAAATAAAAAAATATATATAAAAAAAAGAAAAAAAATAAAGATATAAAAAAAAAATATAAGAAAAAAAAACTAAAAATATATAAAATAAAAAATAAAAAAGAATTAAAAATGAATAAGAAAATATAAATATAAAAAATAAAATAGATATATTTATTAAATATTTAAGATATATATATTAATTAAAAAAATAGAATCAGATATATATCAAATATAAAAGATAAAATAGGATATATGTATTAAATATAAAACTAGAGTATAAATTTTATATAAAAGGAGTGTCTAAAAATAAAAGAAAAATAATATAAAAAAATATTATAAAGCAAAATATATAAATTAGTATTAATATATATTATTAGATATTTCTTTGCTTATTTTATTAATATACTAATTATTTATATAACATAATATTATGCTTTATATTATTAATTATAAATTTTAATTTTGTAATAAATTTTAGTAAAAGCTATATAAAATGCATATAATAAATCTTAGATACAATATAATAATAAATCTTAGCAAATTGCTATTACAAATATTACAAATATAATAACAAAACAAAATAAGTATTTATTATTGTTATTTTTTATATTTTAATTTTAATTATTAGATTTTAACTAAAATTTTCTGATTGTAAAAGTTTTATTAAAATATAAATACAAAATTTTTATTATTTATAAGATATTTTTTTTAGAAAATTTTAAAATAGATATATTAACTATTATTACTTTTTTCTAATCAATATCTTCACTTCAACAATCTTAATCAACTAATATTACTTCTTTATTACAACAACCTCAATTAACTAATTTTACTTCTTCTGTTTAACAATTGACTCTATTTAATACTGCTTTTTCTTCTTAATAACTAACTTCATCTAATATTGCTTTTTCTCTTTCTTAATCAACTAATATTGCTTCTTTTTCTTCTTAATTAACTAATATTGCTTCTTTCTATTAATGACTAACTTTATCTAATATCATTTCTTCATACTAACCACCTTATTTAACTTAATATAATAATTATAATTCATTAAATTCAGTTATTTTAAGTATTATAAATATCCAAAAAACCTTTGCATTTATGAATAATAAAATATAACATTGATCTTACTATCTTATAATGCAACCCTCTTAACCAACATTCTACTTTTAACATGGATTATGTTCTCTTTTCTATTTATAATATAAAACATATTTTCATAATATATTTTTATATAATAATAAAAATTAGTCATTATCTTTATTATTATATTTATGTTTGCAATTATAAAGAAGATCAATAGAAAGATGATTATTCTCTAATTAGTATAATCAAAGTAATAATATTAATTAATAATTAAAACTATAAAAAGCCTTTTGTATAACTAAAAATATAGTTTTTTTTATATTTTTTACTTTTATTTTATTTTATTTTTTCTTTTTTTTGGGAGTTTGTTGCTTTTAAAAATTATGTTAGTTATTACTGCTAGCAAGTAGATAAATAACTTTTCATTCAATATTAGCAGCTTTATGTCTTAGTAAAAAGACTTAATAAAAATATAAGAAAGATTAAAACAGAATTAAAATGCTAACAAAGTGATATAACAAATAAATTTTCTTTAAAAGTTCTAGAAGTTAGTATTTTATGCAGTTTTAATAATGATAAATGTTTGAAGGATTTTTTTGTATTTTAAATAAAACTTATTTTAAAATTTTAAGCTTTTTTAAAAATTTTTACTAATATTGCTAAATATCTCTTTCTATATTATATATATTTCATCCAAATTTTACTTAAATCCTAATTAAAAAAACATTAAAGAGCTATTTAGAAAAAAGAATTTTGAATTTTATATTTAATTTAAGTTTCAACAAATTTACAACACACTTTTATGATCAATATTTAAGTTTAATAATATATTTTTTTTATTAAATATATCTATTGCTTAATAATTATTAATAATTATTTTCTAACTTTCTTGATTTATATTATTTTGTGTTAGGTAATAATTTTTTTATTATATATTGTTTATAATAATTTTTATTTCAATTTTTCAAATACTTATAATTTATATTATATAGCTTCTAAAAAAAATTAAGAACACTTATAATGCTACATTTCAAAGTGTTAGATCTATAATTTGAAGTGTTTTGAAATTAAAAAGTTGTTTGATTAAGAAGTAATGCAACTGTGACTAATATTGTTAAGTGAAAGAAAAGTTCAAAAGTAAGTACTTGCTATTTTACACTTTTTTAAAAAAATAATAAAGGCATCTTTTAGATATTTATTATTGTAAGAACAGCTTTTACTATAGTAGCAGTCCTTTTTATTATTATAAGATAGATTTCTATTATATTACTATTATTATATTATTATCTTAGTATATTATTTTTATTATTGTATTATTTATTAGTTATAGTTACTTTAATGCTTTAAACATTTTAATGCCTTAAGTTTGTAATATTGATTGCTTAGTCCCTTAGTAAAACTGGTTGCTTAGTTTCTTAATAAAACTGGTTACTTAGTCTCTTAGTGATACTGGTCACTTAGTCCTTTAGTAAAACTGGTTACTTAGTTTTTTAGTGAAACTGGTACTTAGTTCCTTAGTAAAACTGATCACTTAGTCCCTTAGTTGCTTAGTTACTTAGGCACTTAGCTCACAGATATATAAACCTTTTAAATTCCTTTAAATGAAAAAATAGTTCAGTTAACATCAGGAAAAAAAATAGAAAGTTATATATCGATTGGTAACTGAAGGATATATAATGATATAAATCACCTTTGCCAATTTATAACAATTGTGATGCTAATTAACATATAACAAAAAGAATATAAATAATATATAACTAAAGTGATTATAATTGATATATAACTTAAACGATTAGAATCATATTAGGTAATTTATTGATTATAATCACTTAGGTTATATATTGATTATAATCGATAGATAGCTATAAGCTAATTATAATCAATATGTATTGCTATACTCATAATATTAGAATCAATATACACAAATCATTATATTAAATATTACAGCAATTCATTTTTATATTTATTAACTTAAAGCAAATAAAATTTATATATTTATATTAAATACAATTTATTTTATACATATAAGATACATTTTGCATACAATATATAAAAAATTACAAAAAAAAAACAATGCTACTAATAAATTCCAAACATTCATTCTATGCATTTTGCAAAAGAATTAAAAAATTACTTAAAAACAGAAAAGTTGTATTGAGATCAGATTCAATGTTAAAATTGGCCTGCATTAATTGCATTGGTGTTGATTGTTTAGCTTCGTGAGTCTAAAGCAAGCTTATTATTAATGATTATATTGGCTAATTCTTGATTAGAACTGCCATTATCAAAGTTATTCTAGTATAATAAAGGTTAATATTTATTTTGTAGTTATAATCGATATGTTACAAATACTTACCAAATAGTGCATCATGTGACACTTAATTTGACTTTTATTACAGATAATATTTTTCAATTAAGAATTCAATATAATATCACATATGGCTAATGTGAAGGCATAATGATGGTTTGTAAAAGTAGGAGCAGCAGTTATGCTGAATACAGTTCTTGTAATAATTGCAACTCAGAATACATCTTTATCATATTACTCATAAAGCATACAATAGTAATCATACACTTCTTAGCTTTGATTTTATCTTACTATATTCTTAGTACTAGTATTGCTTCTAAGATGAGAAAGCCTTTTATGACCAAATATACTTCAAATTGCTGAATATACATTCTGTAATGCTGAACTATACAGGTTCTTTATTTTTTGTAAAAGCTATTAAAAATTGAGTATTATAAAAAATGCTTAGACCTATTGAAAATGATTGATAATAATATAAAACAATATATACAGATATCAAATATTATTGCTTACCTGAAAACACTATACACTATAGAACCAGTTTGCAAAATCATTAGCACTTAAGATTGTCATAAATTCAAAGAACTTTTTATTCAAATAGTCCTTAAAGGCTCCTTTATTTTATCTTGGGTGGAATATATTATATGTGAGAAAAGGCATTAGACAATGCTAATATATACATTCTGTGAAAATGTAAAAACAAAAATGCTCAAAATATGCTAAAAAAAAAACACTTAGAATATGCTAAAAAAAAAAAGCACTCAAAATATGCCCTTGCTTTTTATAATACTTATGTTCTACACTTTGGGTAAAAGATCCTTGCCTTGAATGCCTTAAATGTTTCTGTACTGCATTTCATTCTTTAGATCTTAAAAATTGTTGCTTAACTGCCTAATCAGGAGGTATATTTGGCAGTTTGAGCAAAGAGACATTCTTGATCTTCAGCTTCATGATGACAATTACTTGAACAAGTTTAAAAAGATAACAAAAAAATAAAAAAAGTTTCAAAAAAAAAAAAAATTAGATTAAAGATTGATATTCAAAAATCAAAAAAAAACAACTTTTTATACTATTATAATTATGTAAATGATTTTGATTGAAAGATTGATAATCAGGTGATGCCAATCTTTCATATGTTTGCTGTAGCTGCAGCAATAATGATCATAATACATAACATGAGATAGGTTGACAAAGCAATAGTTGTTTAGAATAAGTTTGCTAGACAGATTGTCTGAAAGGTGATGGTTGCCTAGAGAAAGTTTGTTGAGTAGATTGTTTGGATTGTCTTGATAGAGTTGGAAAAGATAATTGATATTGCCTACTTCTATCACTCATTACAGAAAAAGTATTATGTGCACTTCTTATAAATTTAGTAAATTTGTCAGAATCAGAGTCATCATTATAAGATGGTTGAGATGGTTAATAAGGACCAGTGATATCATTTGAATTATAATAAGGGCAGATTGTATTGGTAGAAATAGCCAGATAAGAAGATGATAGGTTGTTATTAGAAATATTTTCTATTTTCACAATTTTTAAAAAGTTACCTTTAGGTGCTAAAGTGATTAAACTTATATATTTAAAAAAAAAAGCTTTAAACAATTAGTAAAAAAATAATATCTAATAATATTAATCATTGTATAAAAATTAATAAAGAAAGTATACTTATCTCATTTGTGTTTTTGTCATTGCACTTGTTATGACAATTACTAAGATTTAATGCATATATATATATGATTTCATGCTAAGATTTTTAAATTTGAAATATTATTAATAACATAATATGAAGTTTATTTTTATTTAACATTTAATTAATTATTATGTTTTGTTATTTATATAAAAAAATTAATTAATATCAATTTATATCAATGTATAACAATTTTATTATTTATTAGTTATATTTATTTTCTTTAAACTTCTTTATATCACTATAATACATATTAAACTTTCTCTTAATACATTGTTTTTACTTTATCACTTTCTACTAATAACTTCTTTCATTTTCTTTATTTTATCTAAAATGCATTGGGAGTGTGAGCATTGTAAATAAGAATTTTTAAAGTCATTCACTTTATTATAACATGTCTTACAAAAAAACCTTATAATCAAGCTTTCACAAGTCAAACTGTTTTGAATGAGCAGTTGAATGATGTTTGAAATGTTCCAAAATATAGCTCTAGTTATTATAATTCTTTTACAGATTTTGAAGTATGTAATTAGATTACTAATTTAGATATAATTTATATATAATGTTTGTCTTTGTTTAAAATGAAAATATTTCAATTTCATCTCGATCTGAATCAAGTTTGAATAACTTTTCTTCTTGAAAACAGACCACTTTTAACAAATAATATATCTCTTTCTATAAAAGATGAAATATTTCAAAATATGTCTAATAAAAGTAACCATATAGATGCCCTAATGAATAATGTTTTATCTGAAGCTTTAGAAAGTAACCTTGATAACTATAAAAGAGCTTCATTTGATGATGCTTTTAATAACTTATATCATCCACAAATCATTAAGTGGTCTAACAATGCATATTGTGAATTTATGAAAATAATTAATACATATCAACTTTCAAATTCAGCAGATAAAGAATAATGCATATCATGTATCTATGAAATTAATTAATATATATTAACTTTTAAATTTGGTAGATGATACTATTATAAAGCTCTTTAACAAATTTGAAAATTTGAAAATTTCATTGCTTCTATTATCAACAAAGGCTAAAAAAAATTTTTTTGATAATACTACTATTTCTTATATGATGTTTAAAGAAATTTTTATATCAATTTTTCAAGATGTAAAATATACATTCTACTATTGATCATTAATTAAGACTATTAAGTCTTTATTAATGATTAATAGTATTAATCAGTTACTAGTTCTTTAATATGATAATAAAAAAGAAGTAAATAATAATATAAAGCATCAAATTTTTGAAGAATAATACAATAGTAATTGGTGAAAGTGAGAAGAGTCAACATTACTTGTTAGGTAATAATTGCTATTACTTATTTTTTACTCTAATGCAACAACTCTAAACTATATGAGTAAATCTTTTAGACATTCTATATTTTTATCACTTGGCAATATTTCAAACCATTAAAGAAATAAACCAGAATCCAAAGCATTAGTCAGATTTCTTCCAATTATAAAAACCAAAAATAGTAAAATGAGAGATTCTGATAATTTCTGAAAAATGCAATGAGAATTCTTTCACAAGTGTATGTCAATTCTTTTCAAGCCTATTGTTAATGAGTCAGAGCTTTACTTTGCTATACATGGAAATATAATAATCTTTATTCTATAAATATCATTTATTATTTTTGATATGCTTGAAGTCAATAAGTTTGCCAACATGTATTAATCATTAAGACAGCCATATGAAAAATGCCTAGTATTAAATGATGACTTGAATAATACTAATTTAACAGACATAATTTCAAGAACTCCAATAATTATGAAGCAAGTGATAGAAAGTGATGATAATTATTGTTATTTAATACATTCTAAAAAAAATGCATTTTGGAACATAAAGTATAAATTTTAGTTTATTGTTATTATATTTACTGTATAAATAATATATATTGTTATAAATAACAAACTTTAGAAACTTCAATTTATATAATACCATTATATCTGATCAAATGCATATTTTGGATTTTGGTCTCTTTAAGTATATATTAGAATTTACTAAAAAACTTTTATATAAGCAATGTGAAAGCCAAATACTTCTAATCTTTGAACAGCAATTATCTATGATTTCTTGATATTATAGTCTTAAAATAATAAAGAACATATCAAATATGACTTATATGATAGCTGATGAATTGCCAAATATAATGAAAATAATAATTTTCACTCTTGATAACCTATATGATGATTATAGAAAGCCAGAAATTAGTAATAAATAACTATGCCAAGTTTATTACAAATTTTTTCAAATATATATTGCTAGCCATGAAGAATCATTTACTTACAATTTATATAATCTGCTTTATATATAGAATGAAAGACATCTTTTTAATAAATTCTGATTACTACTAATTAACTTTATAAGCTTTTATTATAAATTGGGCAAAAGATTTTGTTGAAATATTTTCAGAATATTTTGAAGTAATCTTCAATTACCTAAGCTTTATGCTTGGTGCTATCATATGATACTTGCAATTCAAAAATATAGATCAATAAATAGTATGATCATAGAAACTTATGAAACTCTTCATAAGAATTATGTAAAAAGATCCTATTATATATCAAACAAAAAAAGACTATATAAAACAAATATTAAGGACAGTATGTTTATAAATCTAGTAACTAATCATTATCTATTGCTATGCACTGTTTAAATTATATTTTAATCAAATAATATATTGTAATATATGGCAAAATAATAACTTAATTACTAGATAATATATATATTTAAACATATTTGCTAGTATATATATTTAAATATATATATTATTTAGTAATTAAGTTATTACTTTGCTATATATTACAATATATTATTTGGTTAAAATATAATTTTAACTATGAATAATTGTTATATTAGATTATATAGTAAAAGTTAACTAAAAAAGAAGCCAAAAAAAAATATCGCTAAGTAAAAAGGTTTGAAAACTCTATATAAACTTTAAGTTTAGATAAGTTAGATGATTTTTTTAAAAACAACAAAAATAATCTGAACCTATTACAAATTGAAAGGTTTCAAAACCTTTTAACCAGTCTTAATGAATTTTTTGAAGAGAAACCAATTTCATCTCTTAATGATTTTAATTGTATGCAAGTATTTTTTTCAGCTTCATTAGAAAGTACAAACATAATTTATGCTATTGCTAGTTTTTATAAAAGTCCTATGTTTTTAAATGCTGTGGTTAGTGACTATAAAAATAATAAAAAAATAAATTAGTATGGCTTAGTATATATTAAACAGTTGTTTAATTTAATTTTTTTTATTAAAATTTGCCTAACAATGATAAATTATAATTATAAGCAAATGATACTTTAAGAGTAAATTAATAATATAAATATTATTTTAAGATACTTCTTATATTTAAATTTTATTAAACAAACCAAGAGCCACTAGAGTTCATCTTAGTCTGTTGGTATGAAGAAGTTGATGAATTATGAAAATGCCCTAAATTGAAGTTACTTAAACATTATAGTTGTATATCATTAGATAGCATTAATAGAACAGTGTATATAGTTCTAAGATTTAATAAAATAAATAAATATTTATTGAATAGTTCCATTTTCTAATTTAAAAATATATTGATATTTAAGTGTATATTATGTATGTTATATTTTGATAGATAATGATAAGTCTATATATATCGATTTAAATAAAATTAAAGATAATCAATTTTTTGTTAATAATGATAAGTATTAATTTATATAATTTTAATTATAATCAAATTTTTGTAAATAATGATAAATACTGATTTAAATAAAATTGAAAATAATCAAATTTTTGTAAATAATAATATGTATCGATTTAAATAATTTTAAAGATAATTAATTTTTTGTTAATATTAATACATATCCATCTATCGATATATATTAATTTTAATATATATTGATTTATAACTATTCTGCTGATATATATCATTATATTTTAATTGATATATATTGATTAGTAACTATCCAAAAATTTTTTTGATGTTAACCTTTTGCAATGCTAGTTCTAGACTTTCAAGTAGGACTAAGTCAAATGCTTTTTTCATGTCTTGCAAAAGTATTCATACTTCTTTATCTTTCTCTTTTTCTTCTTCTATTATCATATTAAGGATATGTACTAGTTGTTCTGTTGAGTTGCCTGGGAGGCCTGTATAATTTGGTTTTTTGAGTATTTCTTTTTCTGTAAACACTTTGGCAAGCCTTTTTGTTATCACTTTTGTTACAACTTTCTTAAATGTTTCTATTAGTGCTATCAGTCATATGTTATTTAAACTATATTCTCATTCAACATCTTTAGGTATTGGGTAAACTTGTATTATCTTCTATTTAGTTGGTATCTTTTCTTCTTCTAGACATAAATCTGCAAAACCTCTAAATACTTCTTGAGTTTTCTTTTCTGCTTACTTTATTAGGATATAACTTATACTTAATATGCCTAAAGCTGTTTCTGTCTTTAGTTCTCTTAATGTTTTTTCTTATTCTTTTTTCTCAATTTCTCTTTCAACTTCTGTATACTATTCTTCTTTAATGTTTTCTTGTAGTTTATATATTTCTTTTCACTTTTTTGACATTTCTTCTAATCTTGTATTTCTTTTTCTAAATTGTTTTTCATAATGTTCTGCTATTCTTACTCTGACCTCTTCTGGGCTTGTTAGCAAATTTGTTTCTTCTTCTATTTGTTTGATGAACCTGTCAAGTAATATTTTCTTATAAGACTTATTTAGAAGACTCACTATCATCTTTTCTTGGTCTGTTCTAATCATTTTGCATTTTTTATCTATATTTTCTTCTATTTCTTTTCTTTGTATTTATTCTGTCTTTTTTTTTTTTTTCTATTAATAGTTTTTTCTAATCTTTCATGTTTTCTATTCATGCATTTGACTATTTTTTTTGTAATTGTAAAAGCTTTGCACCAATTTCCTTGCCTAGTGTTTTTAACTGTTCATTTACTTTACTTTTTTTTTCTTCTTTTACTGTTTGGGTTCTTTTTGTTTTCACATGTTTTATTAGTCTTTGGAGCTTAACAATGCTTTCTTCTCATTGTTGTTCTCTTGAACTTTTTTTATATTTGTTGTTGTGTTATACACTTTTTTCTTTGGTATATGCTTACTTGCTGCTGTAATGATTGCTTCTTCTATTGTGTCTCATATGTTGTTTATTTTCTCTGCTTTTCTTTCTTTATCTAGCTCTTTTTTGCAAATATTTTCTAATACCTTTTTTTTTTCTAGTTGGTTTTGTAATTCTTGAATATAATTTTCTTGGTTTTTTGCTTTTGCTTGTTCATACAAGTATACAGTTCTTGTCTGTTTTGTCTTGTTAATCTCTGCTTTGCTTTTCTCTGTTACTAGATGCTTTATCTATACTTCTACTATTACTATTTTGTAGTTACTTTCTGTAATCTTTTTTACTTCTTCAATTTCTGCTTTTTGTAATTCTGAGGCCAATCTCTCTAATATCTATATATAATCAATTCTTGTTGCTACTTCTTCATTTGACCATGTGTATTGTTAACTTGTTGAGTTTATGTCTCTATATGTGTCTTTAAAGTCTTGATTTTTCATCTAATAAAAGATTAGCAACCTTTTGTAGTTTATTGTTTGTAGATGTTGTCTGTTTAAAGTATTGTTTACTGTATAATTAAAATCACATATTATAATAATTTGTGTTTGTTTTTTCCTTTTTGTGATTATTTCTATGATTTTTTGCTAAATGTTTTTCATGGCTGCTTTATCATTTGGTGGCATATAGATTGCAATCACTACTAACTCCAATTGTTTAAAGTATAGTATAATCTTTATCATATATTCACTTATTTTTTTGATTGCACCTACATGCTTCTCTTATTGTTTATTAACTATAATTTTAATATCTAAACCTTTCCTTTTATTTTCTGCTACACTTGCCCAAAACCCTATATATTTTTTGTTTGCCATATATGTTAAAAATTTTCTTTCTTTTCTGTAAGGTTTGTTTTAGTAATTTACAATATTGTAATTTTTTCTTCTTCTGCCTAAACAAGCAAGTTCTCTAACTTTCAATCTTTGGTTTTTAGTCTATTAATATTGTAGCATGCTACTTTGATTTTTTTTCTTTCTTCCTTCTACTTTTTTTTTAACTTTTCTTATATTGTTGCTTCATTTTCTATCTTTTCTTTTCTTTTTCTGCTTTCTTTTCCTTTTAGACTAGGAGACTTTTTTTTTTTTTCTTCTCAAAAACTCTTTGTTCACCTTGCAAAAAATCTCTGATCTTCTTGTTTAAGTTTATTAATTCAACTAGTATGCTCTCAAAAGCAATCAGCCAAAGCTGTCTGGCTTTGTTGTGTTTCTAATTTTTCTAATCTTTTTAATATTTTTTGAAGAAGGCTATGTATTTGTAGTTGTGTCTCTTTATTTTCATTTTGGTTTCTCTTGTGATTATTGCAATGTTTGTTATTTTTCTTTTGTTTTTTATTATAATTAACATTTTTATTAGCTTCTATATCTGACTTTTCACTAGTATTATTAGGAAAATTTTTAAATAGTTACTAATCGATATATATTAAAAAATTAATATATATCAATTGAAATATAATAATATATATTAGCAGGGTAGTTATAAATTAATATATATCAAAATTGATATATATCGATAGATAGATATGTATTAATCATATATCAAACAAATAAATAAAGGGTAAATAATAGGTAAATAGCAAAAAAAAAACTGCTATTATTCTATCCTATATCTGCCAAATAATGATAGCATAATAGCAGCATAACAGCAAAATAACAGTAAAATAATAGAAGGTTTGTTAATATGAGTAACATAATAGTAACATAATAGCAATATAATAGAACTGTTCTATTATTTTACTTTTAGTCTTTGTAACTAAAAGTAAAATAATAGAACTGTTCTATTATTTTGCTATTATGTTACTATTATGTTACTCATATTAACAAACCTTCTGTTATTTTACTGTTATTTTGCTGTTATGCTGCTGTTATACTGCTATTATTTAACAGATATAGGGTAAAATAATAGCAGATTTTTTTTTTGTTATTTACCTATTATTTACCCTTTATTTATTCATTTAACCTGTGAATATTAACAAAAAATTAATTATCTTCAAAATTATTTAAATTGATACATATTATTATTTACAAAAATTTGATTATTTTTGATTTTATTTAAATCAATACTTATTGTTATTTACAAAAATTTGATTATAATCAAAATTATATAAATTGATACTTATTGTTATTAACAAAAAATTAATTATCTTTGATTTTATTTAAATTGATACATATATAGACTTATTATTATCTATCAAAATATAATATACATAATATATATGTAAATATCAATATACTTTTAAATTAGAAAATAAAACTATTCAATAAATATTCATTTATTTTATTAAATCTTAGGACTATATGCACTGTTCTACCAATATTATCTAATGGTATACAACTATAATGTTTAAGTAACTTCAATTTAGGGCATCTTCATAATTCACCAACTTCTTTATACTAATGAACTAAGACAAACTCTAGTGGCTCTTGGTTTGTTTGATATAATTTAAATATAAGAAGTATTTTGAAATAATATTTATATTATTAATTTACTCTTAAAGTATCATTTGCTTATAATTATAATTTATTATTGTTAGGCAAATTTTAATAAAAAAAATTGAACTGAACAACTGTTCAATACATATCAAATCATACCAATTCATTTCTTTATTATTTTTATAACTACTAACTACAATGTTTGAAAACATATGACTTTCATAAAAACTAACAATAGTACAAATTATGTCTGTACTTTCTAATAAAGCTAAAGAAATATTTGCATACAATTAAAATCGTTAAGAGATAAAATTGGTTCCTTTTTAAAAAATTTATCAAGACTGGTTAAAAGGTTTTGAAACCTCTTAATTTGTAATAGATTCAGATTATTTTTGTTGTTTTCAAAAAAATTATTCAACTTATCTAAACTTAAAGTTCACATAGAGTTTTCAAACCCTTTTACTTAGTGATATTTTTTTTGGCTTTTTTTCAGTTAACTTCTGCTATATAACCTAATATAATAATTATTCATAGTTAAAATTATATTTTAACCAAATAATAT
>CAJVQA010004199.1:0-18002 GCA_910591915.1 Cetraspora pellucida | reverse complement strand
AATAAATAGTTATAAGTGTTTTTAGACGAATGATTTTTTTAGTTAATTTTTGTGCAATGGATTTGCAGAAAGAGTTTGTATGATATTTCAGGATTATTTTACGAGGGTCAAATGTTTGTATCATATAAAGATATGACTTTTGAACCCAGTACCACTATTAGACATGCAACTAAATTTTTAAATGTACTAAATATTCAGTATGCATATCAAGCAGTGTCACCAATTTTGTGTCTTTACACTAATAGAGGTCCAGATCATCATTGTAATTATGGTTCAGTACAAATTGCATTAACTAGTTTTTTTTTTTGTAGGGATTTTGATTTTCTTGTTGCAGTTTGGACAGCACCTAATCATAGCTAGACAAATTCCACAGAACAAGTTATGAGTACTTTGAATTTGGGCCTTCAGGGCATAGCACTCAAATATAACTCAATGAGTGTTAAATCTGAAACTTTATTTGGGATAGTGAATACATTAAGTAATATACATAAAAAGGCTCAAAAATCTAATAAATTAGAATCTGAGTTAAAAAAAATATTACAAATATTCAAGAAATATTAAATAGCTGAACTGAATGGCTTAAGCTAAAAAATAATAAATTTAGATATTATTCTCCTGCAAGTTAAGAAGCTATTATAAAAATGTTTGAAATAAATAAAAAAAATTAGTTTTATTGTATCTATTATTAATAAATTTTATTTAATCTTATTATATAAATATTTATATAAAATATTACTAAACAGTCAATTTTTAGAATAGATTTAACTCTAAAAAATAAAGAAACTATACAAGCACAAATATGCCAGCATCCAATATTGATTAAATTTATAGACACCTATTGCCAAATGCATGCTTATAGTTTTCAGGTATGTAAATATTCAGTATTTGAGGAATCTAAAGCTATTTTTTTACATTTCAAATAATATTAATTATAATGAGGCTATTACTTATTTATGTATTAATTTTAAAGATAAAAAAATACAACAATATTTTTTGCTTATACTGTAAGCCAATTTGTCTTCCATTATATGAGTTTAATACTTTAAGTTTTCTTTCAGATCCAATTCCTTTAAAAGGTTATTGATTACTATTTAATATTTGTTTATATAATTGCATACTTTATATAATATATTTAAAATTAGATAATATAAATCATTATGCAGCTTTTCAGGATGTTTATAGAACTAAAACTACTAAAGAATATAGACCAACTTATATGCAGTCACAGGCAAATCTGAACCTATCCCAAAATTTATTTTAATTGCAGAGAAAATCCATGATTATATTAAGTATGAAAATTGCCAAAAACATTGCTGCATATATAGCAACAAATCCTTAACTGATAATGAACAATCTGATTATTAACAAGCATTGAACTCTTATTCATATTCATATAGTGCACCAATTTTTCCTAAAAATCATTATTTAAAAGAAATAATATTTGTACATACACAAATTAGCTGTGATTCTTCAATTAAAATACTATATTACTCAAGCCATAAAGTAGGGAATTATTCAATTTGTTACTATTGTAGAAATAGTAACAATTTGATAACTCCACTGCAATCTTTAAAAGAATGCTTTAAACAAATCTATTTATTGTGTAAAATTTGTCAAGAAAATGGAAAAAATTTTTATACAAAAACAGCAATCAAAACTAATAGTAAAGCTGTGAAGCATTCTAAAAATAAAAGTGGTTAACAAAACTATTATTATGGTTGGTCAGACAATAAACAACACAAGTATAAATAAGAATATTCATGATTGTTTTATAGAATACAAGACATGATTAGATAGATTCCTTTTAATAAATTATATAATATTCAAAAAAACATAATACGATTAGTTTTATGTAATATTATATATTATTTTAAAGATCGATCTAATAATGCATATACTATGCTTAATAATCTAAAACTTAATAAAACAGAAAAGAATTTTTTAACATTTTGGTTTTAACCTTACAGAAGTTTTTAGTTTGAATCTGATGCATTGACAACTAGTAGATCGATTTTTCTGTTTTGTATTTAGAAGCAGTTTAAGGATTAAGTTTGATTTATGTCTGGATACTATACTTGTTATATCTCAAAAAATAATGTCTTACATGCTTTTGAGAATACATATTTAGTATAAACCATTGGGGTGTGTGGTGTACTATGTAAATCAAAACTATATATTGTCATATAATAAAATTTATTAATAAAGATTTTTTAGCTAGATAATAATTTTATAGTAATTATACAAAATTTTAAATAGATGCACAGCTCTAATAGCTTGATAGAATTGAATAAAATTTTGCAAAGACTAATATTATATCTCTATAAACAAATCTATAAAGCTATTTCTTTTATTTAAGCATGAAAAAAAAAACTTTAATCTATAAGAAAAAACCTATTTGGCTTCTTTTTAAAGAAATGGCTTTATAGCTTTGTTCATAAAGACATAATACTGGTTTTTGCAAAATTTTATCCAAATCTATCAAGTCATTAGGGCTGTGCATCTATTTAAAATTATTACCTAGCTAAAAAATCTTCATTAATAAATTTTATTATATAACCACATATAGTTTTGATTTATATAGTACGCCATACACCCAAGTAAACCATCGATGTCTAACAAAATTAAAAAAAAAAGTATACTATATATATCCTAAGTTTGCAAATATCTGAATACAGTATTGTATATAGACATTGTCTGTCAAAATTACTTAGACACAGATAGTCTTAGACAGTGTTTCATGTCTTGGCCAATGTTCTATATCTGTGCTAGTATAATTTTAATTGTTAGAAAAAAAAAATTAGCAGATATGTTTGAGATTTCCTATCCCAAACTGTCTGCTATTTGTGTCTATATCTCATGACAACACTGCCTGGTATATTAATTAGTACTTTAAGTATATAATATCATATATGTTATATTATTTTATATGAATAGCCAATGAGATTGCAGTATTTTTGTTACATGTTGTGTATTATTTTAATGCCCTCCCTCACCTTATTAGTTACAAGTATTATGTTAAACATAAAATTAAATTAGTGTGGCCTTATATCAACAAACCTTCTATTAGGGGTGTGGTAACCTAGTAAAGTAGTCAGATTGTCAACCCTCAAGTAGCAAGTCTAGAGTTCAAATTCCATAAATGACGAATTTTGAAAAATAAGATCTGTGTTATAGTAACTGTCTCTGTCGATTGATTGGATTTGTGTATCTGTAACCTTTGTTGCACCATCTCAAATGGGAGCTCGGAGCATCTATGCAAAGTGTAATGTTACACCTACATAAAGAAATGTTAATAACTGATGTTGCATAAGACTTCAGTGCAAACCCATGATAAAACCACCAGGCATAGAAAGCAAAGGAACTGAAGAGTCAGAAACCCACTTGTAAATCATAAGTAAAGAGGTAGTATGGACTTTTGACAGTATTATCAAACTATCGAAAGCCCCAAAAAAGGATTACTAGGACCTCAGATGGATTGGACAACAACATGTATAGAGGAGTATATACCAATCAGGCTACTGAGTTCACCAGATAGGCCATCTGAATTGGTAGTTTAAGAAGTCTTATGAATCTTGTAGGTCCAGAAGTAGGAGTGTAGAAGTTAGAAAAAGAAGGTATCGGAGTCTTTGTGAACTTTACAAAGGTATAGCGGTTTAATGGTTAGCTCTGACTGCAAGTGATGGTTTAGGCCAGAGCAATACTAGGTTAGCTGTAAGTATAGGATACAAAAGGCTCTAGTAGGCTTAGTATAAAGTTAAATATGACTTAGTGACCATGGTATATTTGTAGCAATAGCTGCAGTTGATAGGGTAAGGGTGGATATAGGAACTATAATGTTTAAATAAAGAACCCATAGGTGGGTTCTAGGTATAGCAACTAGTATAGAACCTTCAGGTGAACTACTTAAAATAGACAATGACTAAAGTTGTATGAGTGGCTAGTTGTACACTCTTTTTATAATTGTCTTTGTAGCTGTTGTACACAATAGTTATATGCCAACTGATTATTAATAAACTTCTGAGTCACAATTACTCACTTTAACATTAAAAAAACAAACTTTCTGTTATTTTACTGTTATTTTACTGTTATTTTGTTATTATGTTACTGTTATGCTGTCATTATTTGGCAAATATAGGGTAGAATAATGGCAAATTTTTTTTCTATTATTTATCTATTATTCACTTTTTATTTATTCATTTGACCTGTGTAACCTGGTATTACTATAGTCAAGACTAACATTGGCAGTTAAGGCATATCATTAAATTGTTATGCTCTTATAGAGTTCACTCCAATCCTAGTACTGATTTCATAACATATCCTTACTACTTTGGTATTCAATTCAAGTTCTACTAAGCTGTCATTTCAGATAGCCTAGAAAGCTAGATTGAAATCATATATCTCTGATATATATATTTGTCAATATGTACTTTTTTCTTCTGAAATCTAGAAATTCTGATAACTTGGTTGGTTCATTTGGTTTTTTCTCAAAGACCAATATATTTGCTTAGTTTTACAAATTCTAGTTTTATTTTATAAGTTTAGTTTTTATAGTAGTATTATCGAAAGTTCAGATTACCTCTTTAATTAGATCTTTCAAGTAAGCTTTTATCTTTCTTTATTTGCATAGGTTGAATAAATAAATAAAGAATAAATAATAGGTAAATAACAGAAAAAAAATCTGCCATTATTCTACTCTATATTTGCCAAATAATAGCAGCATAACAGCAACATAACAGCAGAATAATAGTAAAATAACAGGAGGTTTGTTAATATAAGTAATATAATAGTAACATAATAGCAAAATAATAGAACAGTTCTATTATTTTACTTTTAGTCTTTGTAACTAAAAATAAAATAATAGAACTGTTCTATTATTTTGCTATTATGTTACTATTATGTTACTCATATTGACAAACCTCCTGTTATTTTACTGTTATTTTGCTGTTATGCTACTGTTATACTGTCATTATTTGGTGAATATAGGGTAAAATAATAGCAGATTTTTTTTCTGTTATTTATCTATTATTCACCTTATATTTATTCATTCGACCTGTGTTGGTTTTTATGATTTATATAGTTACAAAAACTTATTGTAGGTTTACATTATCTAGTATCAGTTTGTATTCCTTTATATAACTACAAATCTTGTTCCAAAAGACAATGACATATAATTGTTATACAAATAACATATGACCTATCAGTTATACTAATATAACACAGATAACAAGTATTTTATTCTAACTAATTGCAAGAAACAATTACTATAATATAGAGAGAATTTTCAAATTTTTTGTCAACACTGGGATTTAAACTCTAAACCTGTTATTTGAGAATTAACAATCTGACAATTTCACTAGGTTGTCACACCTCCTTTATATAAATTTGTATTTAGTTATAATTAAACAAATGAGATTTGTGCCTTGAAAATGACTCTATAGCACTAGAAATTTTTTTCGAGTAAACAGTGATTAAAGATTGTATAATCAAAACAACCTAAATTTGATTTGCAGCTAATTTTAGATATGCTGATCATTGATTATTGCAGATTTGTCTAAATTAACCAATTAAAATTGTTAATGTTTTAACAAAAAATGGAAAAATAATTTTACTAATAATATTTTTGCGCATTTTTATTACATTGAGATAGCTATTAGGTAACTACTAAAAAATTGCTATATTATATAGACTAATCACTAGCTTTATACATGGGTGTCTTGATATTATATTAGTGTAAATTTTACATTTATATTGTACTATTTACACTAATACTATTATCTTTGTATTATCATACAATTTCAATTGATAACTAACTTAATGATTAAAATTTGAATCAGAAATGATGGTTTTATGCTGTGATAAACTATAAATTATATATGCAGTAAAAGATTATGCATTTTGAAGTGCTCATGTTTTTATAATCATACATATATTTTGTACTCAAAATTTATATTTAGACTGCACTATGTGTATGAAATGTGCAGTCTTATAATTAGCTTAATATGAAAGCTGTCTTTCAGAATACTTTGTAACTTATTTTCAATTTTTTTCTCAACCTTGCTTATAACTTGCATTGATGATTGATTTTCTATTCATCAAATTTCAGAAGATACTATACTTAGAGCAATTATATGATAATTACCTAATAGCAATGTATGTAACAAATCTAACCTATTATACATTATCAATTATATTATATAGTTTATACTATTTGCATAAAATTATTGTCTCTAACCTAACTTTCATTCTGGTTATATTGATTTCTTATATTCAAGATTAAATAACACTAGGTATGGGTTACTGTGCAGCCTGTGCATTATTTTATTGCACAGGCTATGCAGAATTTTTAAGAGGCTGCGTAAAGTGATTTTTAAAATTTAGACTAGCTAGTATAATTCTGGCCAACTGGAATAGAATTATATCTTTACTATGTTATGCATATTTCATATACAGGCTGCGCAGCTTGCACAAAAAATTTGAAAAATTTACGATTTGTCTATCTCTAAATAACACATAATTTGAGTAGCCTGCTAAAACAACAGTTATAAATAAGAATATACTAGGAGTTAGATGGGCTTTGAAGCTACAGAAGTTGCTGAAATGTGGAAGTTAGGATGATAGTTACATAGAATAAGATGGCCTGTTGGGATGATAGTCATAATGTCATATAAAAAGGTATTACACATAATGTGTTGCAGAATAATATATTTTTTATAGTAATAAATTATATTGAAAATAAGAATTCTGTAATTCTGTATTATAAAATAAAATATTTTTTTTTAATTTTAAGATGGCAGGCAAAGAATGTCTTTATAAGGGTCATCAACATGTTGCCGAATTTTCGTATATAAATATTTTTTTCGGTCATATGATAATGGTACAGGAGGAATAGTATTTAATTGACTATTTTTTATCAAAATTATTATTATGTAATAACTGAAAGGAAATTTCTTCTTCACCTGATTTTTTTAAGACATAAACTTTTCCAATTTCTAAACTATTTAAATCGAAAATAGTAATATTGTTTTATATCTGGTAAAGATTTGAAGTTATTTTTAAAAAAAAAATTAAAATCATACCAAACCCATTCCGTACCATTGTTATATTAAATCACATTATTTCTTTTTAAAGAATTATTTACAATATTTTCTATATCATAAATAGTATTAACATGATTATCTCTATAAACTTTTTTAATTTGTTTAAAAAATAAATCACAAATAAATTTTGTATGCCCAAGAAGTATAAAATTAACAATAACTTCTTTATATCAACTTAATAAACATAACCATGACCAAAACCAAAGTGATAAGTTGTTTTTATTTTGACTGCTACAGTTGTCACAAGTTACCCTTAATTTTTTTGTTTTTTTAATTTGAAGAAAATGATAAACCATATTTAACGTAGTATTAGCCCCTTTTGAGATGCCTTTGAGAAATTCATTTTCATCTATTAAAAAATTTAATTAATAATTTTGTTCTTCTGTTTTGCAAACACTAAAAATATTTACAGAAAATGTAGATTTAAAATAAAGTGAACCAACATGTTGTGATGAATACAGTATAAAAATATTTTGTGCCCAATTATAACAAATATGCATAATATTTAAGTTATTTTTACTTTTTTCAATATTGTTATTATAATGTTGTCTTTTGAGATCTGCAGCCTCCTTATATTCATTATACTCAGCTTGAACTTTATTATATTCATCAACATCCTGTTTGGCGACTACTAACTTAGCTTTAAATGAAGTACAAATCTTACAAAGATCACTTGCACATGGCTAAAATCGAAGATTAGGAACCATCTCATGTTATAATTTTTTAAATGTAGAATAAGTGACTATTTTTTCTGATTCATTATAGGTAAGATAAAAATTTTTTTTATATTTATTATAGACTAAAATGTAGGTTTAACTGGTTGAAAGATAAATAAAAACAACAGAATCATCTTGGTGCTGTAATGGAGAAGAAAATCTGTGAATCATTCCATATTGCACTAAAAACAGTTTAATTGAAACTGTTATATTATGATCCAAAAAAACTCTCGATTCAGTTTTAGCTGCATGTCCAGTATTTCCATGAACATGTTGAGTTAATCTATTTAATTGTAAATGATTTTGTAATATAGAAAGTAAATAATCGGTAATTCTGGATGTGGCAACCTAGTGAAGTGGTCAAGTTGTCAACTCCCAAGTGGCAGGTCTAGAGTTCAAATTTCATGGATGACGAATTTTGGAAAATAGGTCTGTGTTATGGTAACTGTCTCTGTCGATCAGTTGGATTTGTATATCTGTAACCTTTGTTGCACTATCTCGAATGGGAGCTTGGGGCATCTATGCTAAGTGTAATGTTACACCCACATAGAGGAATGTTAATAACCGGTGTTGCATAAGAGTTTGGTGCAAACCCATGATAAGACCACTGGGCACGGAAAGCAAAGGAACTGAAGAGTCAGAAACCTATTTGGAAATCCCAAGTAAGGAGGTAGCACAAAACTTTCGACGGTGCTGTTGGACTGATGGAAGCCCATGAAACACCCCCAAAGGGATAGGCGGATAAACTGGATGGCAAGATATATAGAGGAGCACATGACCAACCAAGCTGCCAGAATCGCTAGAAGAAAAGGATACTAAGGTATATCATACTGGCCCATCTGGATTGGAAGTCCGAGGAGTCCTGTCAGTTCTGAGTAGCAGTTAGTAGGGGACAATGGAGAGGACATCAAAAAGATGGATACCAGGGTTTTGGATGAACCTTACAAGGGTAAAAGTGGTTTAATGGTTAATCCTGACTGCAAGTGATGGTTTAGGCCAAAGTGTGACTGGGTAAGCTGTAAGTATGGGATACAGAACACACTAGTAGGTTTAGTACAAAGTTAAACATGACTTAGTGACCATGGCATATCTTTACCAGTTTATCAGAGTCACTGGTAGGGTGTGGTGGATGCAGGATCAGAGTGTTTAAATAGAGGATCTACAGGTGGGTTCTAGATATAGCAACTAGTGTAGAACCTTTAGGTGGACTACTTAAATTAGACAATGACTAAAGTTGTACAAGTGGCTAGTTGTACACTCTTTCTATGGTTGTCCTCTGTGGTTGTAATGCAACCATTAGCTGAATGTACTATTAATAAAATCATGAGTTGCAAGTACTCACCTTAATATTTAAAAAAAAAAAAAAATTTAATAAAGAAAACTAAAACAACATCTTGCTTTTTTTTTAAAAAAAAAAAGTCAAATAAAAAAGTAATAAAAAATGAAATGCATTAAACCAAAAACAAAATAGAACTAAAAGTATTAGTAATACAATTAATAATAAAAGAAAACAGTATTAAGTAAAGATATTTAGAAACAAAAAAAGAAATAATAAACAAAAAAAAGAAATAATAAAACTAACAAACAAGCAGAAATAGGTTTGAATAAAACAAAAAAAATTCTTAAAAGCTTAAAAAAAGCAAATACAAAAAATAAAGTAACTTTGTTAATAACAAAATAAAATATATAAAATTCTAAAACAAAAGTCTTAAAGAGCCTAATAGTTTTAAGATAAACTAATAGAAAAAGCAAAAATTTAATATTAGAAAAATAGAAAAAAACAGAAAAAAGTATTGTGAAAACATTTATGCTTCAAGATAGACTTTTAAAAATATAAATAACTTATTATAAGTTACTAAAAACAGATTAAAAATCATTATACTAAATAAAATAGTAAAAAAAGAATAAAAGCAAAAAGAGTAAACTAAAACTAAAAATAGTTTAAAATTATTACTAGCAATATAAGGCTTATTGAAGAAAATATAAAAAAATTATACAATATTAAGTTTTTATAAAAAAGCAAAAATACTTAAATAGAGAATTCTAAAAAAATTTAAAATTACATTTATGCAAATAACTAACTGAAATCGAAAAAATTAAATCTTTTTAATTTAAAGTTGCTTAGTGTATTTTAAAAGAGAAAGTTAAGTGTAAATTATGCTAAAAAGATTTAACTTTAAAGTGTTAAAAGAAAGAAAAGTAAAATTATAAGATATTTCAAAATTAGTACTAAAATTAACTTTGCTAAAACAATTAAGATTATTAAAGATTAAGGCAATTTTTATATAAAACATTAGTAATAACAACAAGAAAAGTATAGTTTTACTTATTTTAAATCTAAAATAAACTGTTAAAAAGCAAAAAAAAAGTTCTTATTATTATTATAATAAGTTGTTATAACATAAAGCTTAGTGTATATTTTTAAGAAAAAGCAAAACCAAACAAATTAAACTAAAAGAATGCAAAAGACTATTTTAGTAAAAGAAAAAAAAGACAAAGCATACAAATAAAACTAATTTGGTATAATAATCACTAATTGAGTTATAAAAATTTTTTTAAAAAATAAATATTAAGAGAAGTGAAGTTAAGAAAAAAGATTAAGAATAAATAACAAAAAGCAAGAAGTGCCAAGAATCAAAAATAAAAAAACAAGAGACACTAAGTAAAAAAATATAAAAACAAGAAGTAACAGTCAAATTTAAAATATAAAAAATTGGTCAAAAATGTAAATACTAATTCAAAAAAAGAAAAAAGCTTACAAAAAGAAAATATAAAGTTTGTTATACAGATTAAATTAAAGAAATTAAATGTAAAAGATATTTTAAACTAAATTTTAAATAGAATAATTAAAAAAGGCAAAAAAGTTACAAAAGAAAATATAGCTAATTGCTTTAAAGAAACAGATATAAAGACAAAGGTTTTTTTGTAAGATTAAAGACAAGAATTTTATATACTAAAAACAATAATAAAGTTAAAAAAAAGCAAAAAGATAATGCTAAGAATAAGAAGAGAACAGATACAGAAAAAGGTAATAATTAGAGAATAGAAATGTTTTTGTAAAAAAAAAATATATATATTTTTAAAAAAAGAAAATATTTAAAATATAATTTTTATAGCTCATAATCTTTATTAAAACTTACAACTTACAACTATGTAAAGGTTTTTTTTAATTATTAAAATGAGTATTTGTAACTCAGAATTTTATTGATAGTATATTTGGCTAATAGTTGCATTACAACTATAGAAGATAATTATAAAAAAAATGTACAACTAGCTACTTATATAACTTTAGTTATTGTCTAATTTAAGTAGTCTGCCTAAAGATTCTACGCTAACTGCTATACCTGAAACCTGCTTGTAAGTTTCTTATTTAACCACTCTAGTTTTTGTATCTATCTAACTATTTCTGCCTATTAATAACCTTAGCTAATGCTAGTAAAAATATGCTATAACCATTAAGTCTTTAATACAATTTACTTATATGATAAATGCTAACCTTGTACTAAACCTTTCAAAATCTTTTGTATTCTATTCTTATAGCTAATCCAGTATTGCTATGGTCAAGACCAACACTAGCAGTTAGGATATACTATTAAACTACTATGTCTTTGCAAAGTTCACTCCAATTCTGGTACTGACTTTACAACATATTTCTACTACTTTAGTATTTAATTCAAGTTTTATTAAGCTGCCAACTCAGATAGTTTAAAAAGATAGATCAAAACTATACATCTGGTTTATATGTTTTTAGCATTTATCTTTTTTCTCTGAAATTTAGAAATTCTGGCAGCCTGGTTGGTTCATCTAGTTTCTTTTCAAAGACTAGCACATTTGTCTAACTTTATAAGTTCTAGCTTTGTTTTATAAATCTAATTTTAACAATAGTATTATCAAAAGTTTAGGTTACCTCTCTACTCAGATCTTCCAAGTAGGCTTCTGTCTTCCTATCTGGTTCTTGTGAATTACATAATCTAAGGACTTATCATAGGTTTATATCACCAGTATTGGTTTGTGTTTCTTCATACAACATTGTATATATACTTAGATCTTCCAGTTATACTAGTATGATACAGGTTACAGGTATCTAATCTCAACTAATTACAGAAAACAGTTAATCATAATACAAAAAGAATTGCAAATTTTTACTGTTACTGAGATTTGAACTCCAAACCTGCCACTTGGAGATTAACAACTTATCTATTTCACTAGGTTATCACACTTCTACTATATAGATGATATTACATTTTGTATATCAATAAAGCTATAATTAGTTACTTGTACAACTTAGTTATTGTTTATTTAAAGATTCTGCTTGCAGGTTATTTACTAATTGCTATACCTAAAATATGTCTATAAATTTCTTATTTAAAGTCTTTAATTTTTAATATTTTTTTTGTAATACTAACTTATTTTTTTAATAATAAGCCTTAGAGCTACTTTTACTACACCTATTTAAATTTATAGTAGTAGAGGTAATTTTATATCAAGTAAGTCCAATTCTTTTTACAAACATTGATAACATTCTCTATATTTTTTACTATAATAGTGCTTATGCTCTGCTATATCAGTTTTCTTTTAGAAATTTCTTGATCAAATATGTACACTTCTCTAAAAAAAGTTACTAGCTTATAGATATTATTATAATAAAATAGTAAATATTAAAATTTTTATATTATAAGAAAGATTAAACTTTTTATTTTTAAATAAAATTTTAATTTATATTATTACAACTTATTAATTATAGATTTAATAAAATGCTTTTTTAAATTTTTTAAATTTTTTTAAAAATGTTAGTCTAATTGAGAAGTAAATCTTTTTAAATATTTATAAGTTTTAATTATAAAAATTTAAAAAGATTTACTTTTCAATTAGACTAATATTTTTAAAAAATTTAAAAAATTTAAGAAAACATTTTATAAAAAGTATAATTAATAAGTTGTAATAATATAAATTAAAATTTTATTCAATAATAAAATTTTTATCTTTACTTATAATATAAAAATTTCAATATTTAATATATTTTATTATAAAAATAATCTACAAGCTAATAACTTTTATTAAAAGAATATACCTTCACTTGAACTTTTACAAAGCTTTGCATCTAATGATAGGCTCTATTTTTAGTTATAAAATATTTTACTTTTAGCTAAACTCAAACTGTTGATCTTGTCTATAAAAAATAAAAGCTTAACAACTAAGCTATAGAACTTAATACTAAAAAAAAAAGAAATTATACTCCTATTTAAAAAAAAAAATAGAAAAGAAAAAGAAAAAAGAAAAAATACAAAAACTAAACAAGCTATAGAAAGAAAAATTTAATAGAAAAATAATAAAAATAACTTTAAAAAAAAGAGATAGACAAATAGTTGTTATAAGAAACTTAAATTATATAGCAAACAATATATTAAATAGATAGTATTTAAAAATAACAAGTTGCAAAAAACTATTATTTTTTAACTATATAATAAAACAAGACTTTAAAGATACATATAAAGATCTATATCTAGTAATTCAAAAGTATATATAATCAAATAAAGAAGCAACTACTTGAATCAATTGCATATATATGTTAAATAAATTAGTTTCAAATTTACAAAAAATAAAAACAGAAAAACAAAAGAGATTATTAAAAATAATTATAAACTAATAATAACAGAAATATAAATAAAGCATAAAGTAACAAAAAAACAACAAAGCAAAAATTAAAAAAAGGCAGTTAAAAATGTTATATTTGTATAATTAACCAAAGATAAAAATTAGAAAAATTATATATAGAAGCTGCAAAAATGATTAGAAATAAAAGAGATATTAAAAGATATTTAAAAAAAGCAAGATATAAATAAAATAAATAGCATATAAGATGTAATAAAAAAGATAATTGTTGCATAGTTCTAGAACAATCCTTGTACTTAATAAGAAGAATATTAATTATAACAGCTTGTATAAAGAAGTAAATAATACTCAAAAATGTATTTTGACTAGATTATATAATCATATAAGTAGGTAACATTTTAATCAGAACATCAGTGTTAGTTGACATTAATAAATCTAGTACTATATAATTTTTGAGTAATGTATAGTTATTAATCATAGCAATTATAATGAAATTAATTTAAAAGTTTATTATAATATATGAATAATAAATTATTATAATACATATAAGTAAATAAGGTAATAAAGAGTATGTTATATAATATAATGTATTTTATAATCCAATATAAATAGAGGTTATAAATAAAAAGAAAGATGACAAGTTTTGAAACTAGTATGAATAACAAACAGTGCATATAGTATAAAGTGTTTATTTGTAATGTGATAGTGCATATAACAAAAGTGTAAAGTAAGACCTATTAGTTTCTAAAACTATTTAAATAATTAACACTATTTACAACTACTGTTTAACCTATAATAGAGAAGGATCTGAGCAACAAAAAGGTATCTTTTGCAGCAATAAGAGTATATTAAAAATAATAATAATAATACTAATAATAATAATATTATTACTAATAATAATAATACTAATAATCAATTTATTCATCAGAAATTGGCATTGTTGATCCTTTCAAATCGGGATTATTTATCAGTTCTATTCGGAATGGGCCCATGTTGCAGATAAAGCACAAGTACACGTGTCTTGGAAAAACACAACAATAAGACGAGATTGGAGATTTTTGGCAATAAATAAGATGATTGGTTAGAAATGTGACAAGTATCAAAATGTAAGATCTGGTGAAAAGTATGATGAGTTGTACATGAAGATGGATCCAGTGACAAGGAGTCGGGACATCCAGCACATAGAAAATTCTCTGCCAGTTCAGTTTTAGTTAAATTGTTTCTCTTAGAATATAAGCTTTAGTATTAAATATGTTAATTAGATAGAGTTAAAATAGAGATTACTGTATTTAGTAACATATAATTTTTAATAGGCCGACACAGCCTTTATAATTAGTAACCATTTGTCTGGCCTTCGTCAGCAATTCCCTTTCTTTTTATTTCTTGATATTTGTTTTTCATGTTTCTCCCCTATATACATTTTTTTTTTAGTACATTTCCTCTTAACAAGAAAAATATTTTTTTTGGTTTTTTACCTCCCTACGAATGAATAGTATCAGATTGGTGCTGTTCAATTGTAGGATGACAGACAGACAAGCTTGATCCAGGCTTTAGCAGGTCTGGTATGACAGGTTGCTCGTAGGTGCCAATTGGGTAACTGCGTGATGATAGTACATAGAGTTAGATATAGTTCTATTTGTATATTGTCATACTAAACATTTATAAATAAACTTCTGACTGGTTGACCATCATGGCTGCCAAAGGTTAAAAAAAAAAAAAAAAATTTATTCATCTAGTGTTTATATACTCTTTCCCATAGATTATCAAAACAAACAAAATTAACTAAAATTTTAGAAAACAATACTATAAGTTCCTTATAATAATATAACTTTTTATAAAAATACCAAACATAATACTACTAATTTCAATACTACTGGAAAGCCAGAAGCCACAAATAGCTAACTTCAGTTTTGGTGCTAGCATAAAGGTGGCATTTTTAGTAAAGACCAAACAAATTTGCTGATCAACTCTGACTTTTATAGACTAGTCAACTAAATCTGTTCTCTTTAAAGCATTCAAAAAAATATAGATTTTACTTATTCAGTGCGTTTTCTTATTTTATTCCAATATAAAATTTAACTTTACCAAACCAAATTACTTGGAAACTCGAAGTCGATTTAAAATTTTCTTGACAAAAGTAAGGCATTACACTATTCCCGAAAAATTGCTAAGCACACATGATCAACCAAAAATTGTAAACACCAAACAAACATAGTAGTCATGTTTCAGATTTAGAAATTTACAACAATTAGCAAAAGAAAACAACAAACATTAAGTCACGTACAAAACTAAATTAGAAAATAGATAGTCAAACAACAAAAATACAAAAATAGATCGAGCAAATAAAATAATCGAATGGAGATAATCAACAAACAAAACCTAATTCAGCAGGTACAAGAGACAGGTAACAAACTGCGTAGATACTTGAACTGCAATGAATTAAACCAAATTTTGGAAACATCTATGACTAAAGAACCAAGTAACTTAGAAATCATAGCAAAAAACTTAGCTCTTGGAGATCCTCAAAAAATTACAACTAAAGATCTTATACTATATAGCCAAATACTTGAGACTCTGAAATATGCATCAGAAGAAACTAAAACAGTACTAAAAAAATTCATCGAAGACTGGGCTAGTAAAATCAAAATAGCAAGCCAAAACCTAGGCTCAGTTGACTACATGTTAAGCCTAAACAAAGAAATGAAAAAAAAAGAACAAGATGGAAGGAATTGAAGAAAACAGTAGCAAATGAGAAGATTGCACTAGTGCAACATCAAAGAAAAGATGACAAATAGAAGATACAATAGTGCCAGTTATGAAAGTGAACAAGAGCTTAGAACAAATAGAAATGCCAGATGCAAAAAAGCTTAAAACAGTAGCACAACAAACTGAAATAATAGATAAAACTAAGAAGTTATTAGCAAGTGAAAACAACTATACAGAAGAGTCAGATAGAAAAGAGCACAAAGTGAAACTATAATTCAATGTGTTAGTGAAACAACCAAGCAGAAAGAGCTAGAAAGTAAACCAGTAGCAACTCAGTTAGAAGACAGCCTCTGGTCACCTAAAAACAGAATCTGTTACAAGAATGCTTTCTTTAAAGCAAAAATCCCATCTTTTAAGGTTCTGGGAAAAACTAAAGAATACCGAATCAACTATATGAAGTAGATTCTTAGAGAAAACAAATATATTAAAACAATTAAAGAGAAATTTCAAAATAGTAACAGCTAGGTGGTAGTTGATTTCGACTGTGAGTACAGCAGAAGGACATTGAGTGAATGCATTAAAGAAAAAGAAGGAGAATGGTGCAATCTTATTCCAGAAGAGGTTAAAATTCCAGAAAAAAAACCTATCGCATATTATAAAGAAAGTAAGAAAGTAACGAAACCAAAATATAAAGAAAGATATAAGGTGGCCTTATGTTTACAAAAAGAGGAATTTGAGCTACATCTTAAGAAAAAAGTAGAAGATCCCAGTTCTAGCAAAAAAGAAAAAGAGAAGATAGAAATTACAAGATATTTGACAATCTGGGACTTGCCAGTAAATGTCAAATATGAAGAAATAGAGTATATGTGCAGAAGCCTTGGCAGTACACATATAGTAAAGATTAAGAGATCACAATTTAAAGCATTGGCAATAATCGAGGTTACAAGCAGCAATAATGAATACACCCCATGATCATTACTATTTAATAATAACAAGTTAGTCCAAGTAACTCAAGGGGAAGAAAACTATGAACAAAGGAATAAACAAAGTCTTTTTACAGCCAAATTACTAGAGCTTCCCAAAGAAGCTTCAGAGGTGTTACTTCTGTAAAGTTTAAAAAATAAAGGTGCAAAATCGGTATACATTCCTATAAACAGAAATGGTAACACTAAGAGATTTGCAATAATTACATTTGCAAGTCAAGAAGAATTAGAAGCAGCACAGTCCAAACTAATAAGATACAACAATCATACAGTTTTTTGGGAAGACTATAGTATTAAAAGAAAAACAAAAGAGGAAACAAGAGCATCTAACAAAAATTATAATGATAAGAGAAATGATAACAATACTTAAAAAAGAGTATACAAGTATGAAGAAAGAAGAAAAGAAAAAAGGAGCCAAAAAGAGGAAAATAAAAGTATGCAAAAAAGTAATATAGAAGCATCTACAGAAAGGTTACTGCTGAGAATACTTAGCAGACTTGACAAACTAGAAGCACTGAATGAAGACAACAGCACAGTAGTAAGATGGAAACCACCATATTATTCCTAATATTTGCTAAAGTTAAACTAAAGTTAACAGATATAGAAATGTGCTCCTCTTCACAAGACCAAGTGCTTAGAACAGAAATAATACAAGGAAACACTCTATATCTAAAAGAAAATTCTAGAAAAGATGAAGCAAAGCTACTGAATTTTGATAACAATAAAGAAAAAGGAAAACAAATAAATAAAGATACTTCTCAGCAAGAAATTAGAAATACTCAACTTAGAGTTCACACAGGAAGAATATACGAAAATAAAAAAATAGAGCTCAAATTAGCAACACACAACATTAATGGTCTCAAAGCAAATAATCAAAAAATAGAAAC
>CAJVQA010004198.1:0-18003 GCA_910591915.1 Cetraspora pellucida | reverse complement strand
AATTGCAAGTTAATATGTAAAATTTTGTATAATTACATTTTAATTCAAATGTATCAAGTTGGTGTATCATGCTTAATGAGATGACCAATATATATTAAATTAGTTTCTTTTGGAGTTAAGGCTTTTTATTCAGTAATTAAGATATGGGAACTCATATCTAAGACCTTAAAAGAGTTACTTTTATATTAAAAAGTACAACTAATCATATATATATATATTTTTGATATCTAATTTAAGTAGTTCACTGATAGTTCTATACTAGTTGTCATATCTGCAACTCAACTAGAGACATTGTTTATTTAAATTCTCTGTATTGCAATTTTTATTGTATTACTAGATAATTTTCAATATACATGTTAGTTAAGAAGGTTTAGATGCTTACCTATAATATTAAAACCTTATATCTTATTTTATGCAGTGTATTTTTAGAAGCATTATTACTAAAGCTTTCTGTATTCTATATACAGCTAATCTAGTTTATATAATACACTATAGTTACCTAATACTTGCAATTAGAGCTAATCTTAAACTATTATATTATACTATTTCTATTCTTGTAAAGTTTACTCAAACTCCAGTACCTATCTTTTTGATATTTTTTTCATCATCTTTTACTAACTGCAACTCAAAACTAACAGACTTTTCAGATTTTCAATTTAGATAGCCTGGTATAATATATCTTAGTATTCTTTTTTTCTAGTAATTTTAGTAACCTGATTAATTATATACTTCTTTATACATCTTTATCATTTAGTTTATTTGCCTATTTCTATAAAAATATTTTATAAACTTTTATTAGTCTAACAGCATTATTGAAAATTTGTATTATCTTTTTATTTAGGAATTTCCAAGTAGGATTTTATCTCTTTGGTTCTTTAGTCTTTTGTACCTAGTACTTTTATTATAGGTTTATACTAAAGTCTTATATAATACTAATTATTAACATTCTTCTATGTACATGTAATGTTACACTTTGTATAGATACTCTAAGCTTCTAATAACAAGTAGAACCTGACTTAATATATCTGGATTACAACTGCATGAGACTAACTAATCAATAAAAAACAGTTTTTATAATATAGGTTAATTTCTAAATTTTGTTGTAGATGAAATTTGAACCTTAGACTTGTCACTTGAAGGATTACAATCTAATTACTATACTAGAATTACCATTCTTTTATAATAGATTTTTATATAGTAAATTAAAATGTATTACTAATAAATCTTTTTTATTATTTAATTAATTTTTATTAAAATTCACTAATATATAAATTTAAATAAGTTATTTATTGTTAAAATTTTATAAGATATCAAATTTAAAAAAATATATTTATATATATCTTAAATTTTTTTAACACATTATGTTTTTTCCTGATTATATAAAAAGACAACTTTAAAAAAATTTTAATAGTAAATTTTTATATCTAATTTTATATTAATGAATTTTAATCCAAATTTAGTAATTTTATTACTGTTAGAATCACAAGAATCTACTTTACAACTTTACTTAAAAACTCAAAAAATATTTAATTAATAAAATTTTTATAATTGAAATTACAAAAAAAATATACTATCAAGTTTATATATAATTTTAAAATATTACATTCTATTCTTAAATAAAGATTTTTAATAAAATTTTTGAGATGTTAGTTTAAACTTGAGTTTAGAATTTAAACAAACAAAACCAAATTATAATAGTTTAAAATTTAAGCAACAAGTATAATCACATCTTTGGTTAAGAATTTGATGCTTATAGAAAGTTTGTACTTATATAAAAGTCAAATTTTATAAATGATATACCAGTTGGTTTTAAAATTTTATATAATCCTAAGCAAATGTAACTATAAAGATAACTATAAAGAAGTCTGACTATATTTATAAATAATATATATAATTATAAAAATTAAAAAACTAGACATTCAAACTCATTCCTATAAAACTACAATTTAAGACTTGTAATTTAGTTTAGTCAACTATATATTATACATAATTATCTGTGAAGAGTAGATATCTACTTTTTAATTTTATCCAAAATGAAATCAACAAATTTACCAAAATTATCAAAAACACCATTAATAGTGGGGTCACGCGCTTCGTCACCACTTCGATACTATTAAATAAAGATTCAGAGTCTAATTCGTATTATACCATTTTATCTAAGTATTAATTAATCTTACCTTTCCAGTTTTGACTATAATCAAAGTATAATATGTGTAAAGCTCAATATTAAAATCATCTAGGAATAGTTAAAATGATGCTGCCAAGGAAAACCCGACTTCTGATTTTTAAGTTTATAATTTAATAGACTCAGTCCTTGATTAGTGACAAGCATAAGACATATCGAATTACGTACCAATATTAGTAATAAAATATTCGTTAATCAGATGTTTCGGATGTTGTATCCATTAAGGGAGATCGTCTAAAGCCAGGTAGTTTTCAAGATGATTATCAATTGATCTATAAATTAAGAATCGTGTGATAAACATAAAATACTACAAATACTACCTGACTTTAGATTATTCTCTGTTGGGATTATAAATTTAAAAATCCGAAGAATGGTTTTTCCTTGGCAGCCTTAAGTTAAAATGTCACGCACCAAGGTACCGAATTAATCCTAATTCCTTCGCACCACCTATGAAGTCAAAAAATTGAGATACTTCATTATGAAACAACCATTTTACTAAACATAAGTATCACGCTACCTCCCAAGTCTTGAGCAATATCATCACCGATCATAATAACATGATTTGCCTTTTCCAAAAGTCCCATGTCTTTAAGTGCAGATTCAAAAAAGGTTCTTTCCGGCTTGAAATGTTTAGAAATTGAAGTTGTTATCTCTTATTGATCAAGATTTAAATAACCTTAAATTACCTTTCCAATAACAGTTGCTTTAACCCCATCACAAGCATATTCTAATGCAGAAACAAATGGTCCAGGACCTAAACTAAGACCATCTGGTTCAGCAAAATATTTGGATTTATGAAGGGCAATTAAAGGAGCATTTGGATTATCGATCAAGATGCGGAAAGCCTTGTTAAGCTGTAAGGATAGATGATAATATTAGAAATAGACTGTAAATGAGTAGATAAATATAAGAACATAATTGTAATTTTAGACCTACCATATCATATCGCAGATTAGATGGAGATAGACCTATTACAACAGCATCCTTCGGTTCTTCTACGGGGATGCCTTGGAAATCTTCCAAAGCATCTTCTTCTAAGAGTAACAAGGGTCTAATGTAGATAAAATAAATAGATATATTAGAAATAATGCGATAAATCTCTACAAGATATCCGAGTTGTCACCTGAGGTTGCGTGAGATTATCAAATTACGGCATGCGCTTAATGAAGTAATTATCTTTTTGAAAAAAAATAAAAAATCGGTCTGAATACTGCTGTATAAAAGTATGTGATCAAATTTTTAAAGAAAAAACAAAAAACACAAACCTCATTACGATACACATCAAAACCCGAATTAATCAATTTACTTAAAATTGTTGATCGACTTTCACTTGTCGTATTGGTACAAAAACGAAACTGTATAATATTAATATTATGGATTTATATTATAATTTAATTTGTTATGATAGATACTTACTGGAATACCAGCGTCCCTAAGTTTTTTCAAACCAACAACGGCACCTTCGCATGCCTAAATTTAGAGAATAAATCAATATTTGACTCAGTGAAGATTGTAAACTATAAAACAAATACTTGACTTTGCTTCCAATTATTATTGTGCCCGAAATATCAATAAGTATGCCGCGAATAGAATTCATTTTCATGAATTTCCAACATTTTTGAACATGATATATTTATAATAAACAAAATTCCGC
Source organism: Cetraspora pellucida (assembly GCA_910591915.1). NCBI lineage: Eukaryota > Fungi > Glomeromycota > Glomeromycetes > Diversisporales > Gigasporaceae > Cetraspora > Cetraspora pellucida. Next base: position 14,164 of record CAJVQA010004198.1, on the reverse strand, counting down.
ATCCATGTGATCTGATTTGAGTTTAGAGATAGGCAATTGTAAAATAGCTTCCTTCGCAATTTCATTATGTCATGATGGGTTTATACAGCCATTTTTCGTATCAATATTATCTCATTTACTTTGAATTTGTCAGGCTGTGATCAAAAGCGGCTGGCACGTGATTATTCATTAATGAAATGCCGCAGAAATAACGGAAACGTGATGTTATATTTCCGATTCGATTCTAGGATCTGAATGTGGCTTACATCCAATTAAAAGATTTATTATTTGGGTTAGCATTAAGCTGGAATGGGCAAATTACCGTAATTTACGTAAGTTGTTGTTTAAGCATAAGCCTTGTAAGGTGACACAGATAAATTATGCATGCAGAATGTTAACGAACAAAATTATACGTACGTATCGAAAATAAAAAATTTATTATGTATTTTTTAAAATCCATCGCTAACCGAATTTGGGACCGTTTAGCATTTCGCGGGTCAATAAAGATCTTACTCCTAATTAAATATAGGTAATGCTGTGTGGTGTGTTAGGCTTTTAATGATCTCCAAATTTAGAATACCGCAATCCTAATAACTATATAGTACAATTTTTAAAACAAGCCACCGAGACATTTAGCTTTATACGATTACCATTAACGTTAAGATGAACAAATAAATTACGTATTCATGAAACTTTATGAACATACATTCTAGAAATTATCTTATTCACAAAAGTATCTTTCGGAAAAGTTATACAAACTATATAGACAGAATATTGGTTATATAGTGCAATTTTGTATACGCAAAAAGATCCGAAACATTACAGAAACATAAACCTTTTACGTAATATGCAGTACGTAGCCGCTTACATAGTAATTATATATTAACTATACACATAGTATATAACTATATATATATAATTAATCTCTACGTATCGGTATGTATTAAATTTAATTTAAATAGATAGTAACTAAGATATCTAAGTTTTAATCAAATTCGATAATAAAGTTTAGAACAAGTTCGAAACAAATTTGGAGTTTATTAAGACAACTTTCTTCCAACTTTGTTACGTATAAGTCAAGAATTGTGAAATTGATACGTAAATATCTCGGGATAGTCAAAATGTACAACGTTGGGAATTCACATCATTGTGCAGCATCGCCATAGTTTTAATCCACATACGTATCGTAAATGAGTACAAGGTAGGTGGTGCAGATCTCCTGGACTACGAATCAGATAAGATTAGTTGCAACATAACACGATCAGGAAGATTCGTTCATTCTGCCAAAAATTGCTCATAGCTCAAAAATCAGCATAAGAAACCACCTTTGTGCTCTAACAAAAAGTTTTCGTTGAACAATTTTTGCTATATAAACTATCCCTCTCTAGATCCTAACTTTGACCCTAACCCTAACCTTAACGAATTTTAAGAATTTAGTCTTCGCTACCAACCTTGTACGCATTTATGATATGCTAATCTTTCGTCACAAGTTTTAATAATTGTTGTCAATTTCATCATTTCAAATTCTGGAGATCCGTAGAATTTGACATTGTCCTTGAACACCGCAAATGGTTAGACCTTGGGCTATCTCGGGAATAATCTGTCCTTTTGCGATATTCAAGAGTAATTTCTAATGATATAAATTTCTAAAATTTAGTTAATTTTTGACACGTAATGAAATTTTTTCATGCTTCTGGTTTCCTTATTCTAATGTTACCTACTTGATAAAATATTTGATCGATATTATTTAAATAGAATATATAATGTTATTGTATTAACCGATACGTATATAAACATATTAAACTATGTATATAATAAAAATAATCCTAAGTGATTTCTGCGATGTAGGAATATTCTAATTGCTAAAATTTGATTCAGTTCATTAAATGTGAAAGCTTTATTATATTAAATTATATTAACATTAAAATGTTTTAATGCTTAGAAGTAATCGTGTTACTCTGAATTACTCTGTTGAGTAATTTCTTTTTTAGTATTTTTGGGTTTCACAATTTTTGAACGTTTGTAGAAGGTACACTATATTTTGCGCTAGCGATTGCGTATGAACAGTGCATCGAAGCGATGTGCATGCTAGAATTGCGCTCAAAATTTTTTAACAAGGGTCATTTAAATAAAAAAAAAAGAATTAGTAATAATAATATCCTGATCCGTTGGAAATTAGCGGAAATGAAGTTTCCACTTATTCACATACGGTCAAGGTATTATTAATTAATCCTCCCGTGATCTTGATATAGTGATCGGGGGATTAAATTAAAAAAATATAAAAATACCCGAAAATTCATTCAAACTTTTATTATTATTAACCTTATCCACTTTATTTGTTAATAAAAAAAAATTGTAATCAAATTTAATACAATTATCAACTCTATTTTTATTATCTTTTAAAATTTTTTTCAATATTGCATTATTTTAAATTCCTGTATTTCATATACGCTTAAAATTTTCCTTTTATAGTTACAAATGACCCATAAATTATATATCCAACACCTATGAAGCCACATTCACGTAAAAAATTAACCTATTCCAACAAAATTATCAAACTATAGCTTCGAAACAAACCAAAGCTCGCTACCAACCAGAGGTCGGAATCGGACCGCATGAAAGTAACACAATGCACCAGGAATGGAGTTTGTACAATGTACAAATAATCAATCCTCGTGACTTTGTCAGCTAAAGTGAAGGGAGTTTTAGAATTACCTTTTTGATGTAGTTAGGTTAATGGGTTATATAGACTATCAATAATATAATTTATGCAGTATGAAGATCACAGAACGGGGTATGTCAATCTTTTATCTAAGATGGGTTTCCCGACTATATACAGTGTATTCGCTGTGTCGGGTCTTTAATGGGTATTAACGTGATAAAGGAAATCAGTAGGATCATGGGTATAATTAATATAATCAGTATAAGCAAGACAATAATCATAAGTGATATATCACGGATAATGTGCTATAAGTAAACGAAAGTATATAATAAAGGCATTTCGCCCTAGAGAGAATCATTCTTGGTAATTCAAATAAATCCCTGCATTATAGTTAAATACTTACATTCCGTTCTACTGCCTAAGTGGCATAAGTAGTACGATCATCATTCTGTCCGGTTGATTCTCGACATACTGAAGACTGCCATGGTGATTGTTTTCCAACTCTTCAAACGTACCGTGGACAGTTGAGGTTATTGTTTGTTCCGGTTTGAGGTCCAAGTGGAAGGTTCAAGCCATGATTTTGCAGGATTGATAGTGTTACATACAACTGAATAGAGAAATATATTTAGTGTATCAATAAGCTGTATCAGAAGATTCAAGACAAGTAGAAAGAAGAATATGTACCTACGACTTTAATCCCACTCGCCAAATATAACCGCCTCTATCGACTAAACCGTTCGTAGGTTACACGACATCCCAGATTGTAGAGCGACTGACTTGCCGTATAGAGTTGCCAATGGTTACATGCTGTTTGAAGTGAGATTTGTCTGCAAAATCTTAAGTTTGATTAGCCTACATAATTTATCCATCAAATTTTGGTTATTTTTCGCATATGAATTCATCACGGATATAGTAAAGCGCATAATTTAAATACAATCAGCGTTTATTTTTCAGTTAAACTTTACTGTGCGGATGCCGCACAATTTGGAAACTTTTCTGTGTGGCATATAAAGAAAATCTATAAGCAACTGTGCGCACTACTTACAAAATTTTGATTCTGTGCGCTGCGCACAGTCCGCACAGTGAAAAATAATCACTGTTTACATGTTACTAGAACTGTAAGTTTGTAAAATGTAATTTTCAATCCTAAATTAAATATGTTTCTAAACTAATTTTACAATTGCAGAGGCACAAACCATAAATTTTTCATTTTCATCTCTACTGGTAATATTGTGTTGTCTCTCATTTTTTGGATAAACTATAACAATGAAGAACATCCACCGATTAAAAACACAAATGCAGAGTAGCTATCGGATACCCGATGTTTGCTAATAACAACCTAATATCAAAGCTATCGGTTAATTCCTGATCGATAAATATATCGGAAACAGAGTACAAAGTACGTAGAGTACCAGGAATGGAGTACGAAGTATGTATAGTTTACATACATTTGAAGTGGTGTATCTCTTTTTTATCCGATTGGTTGACCTAACCCTGTGATTTCATCTTGAGATCTCTATATTTATACTCTAAGAGTTTTCGTCTATTGACGCATGATAAAAAAAATGCGCTTGTGATCAAAGAATTGTTCTAAATTATTGTAATGTTAAATTTCTCTATTTATTATCGTGGCTTTTAACCCTATTAAATCATAACTTTTTCGTATATCAAGTTTAAACTATTCTCGGAACTAATTTCAATAATTCAAAAGCATATATTCTTAAAGCATGATAAATCGGGCGCCTGATAGTGTGTATAGCATACATAATACACATAATACACGTAGCATTTAATGTGAAAGACAGTTTCATAATCGAAAATTTGAGAAATGGATACTTTCATGATTCGATCTAGAACGTTCTAAAATTTTTTTTGCGTACTGTACGTGGCACATCACTAAGTGCCACAACTTCCGTTCGTGACAGCTATCTTATGATGTAATTAATTGATCGACAATAACCCTGGATTTTAACATTCCTTCGATTAAATCAAATCACAATAAAATATAATACTTCCTAACATGCTTGAAACAAACTGGGTTTAAGTTTTAAAAACCGAGTTGTCCGAATTTTACAATCGGATTAAAATATTACAAAACCGATTTAATATGAAATCAAGTTAACCCGGATTTATACCGACCTCTACTACCAACACCTGACCTCAAATCTGATAACTAAAAAAAAAAAAAAACACCCAGCGCATAGACAAGTGCCCCGCTTGTTATTATAATAAAATGGTGTGTGATTCTAATCATAACATGTACTAGCGGTATTGTTAAATAATTTTTTTATATGTTGCACATCGGGTGAAGGACAGAGCTATTGAAATAGTGGCCATTTGCAAAGTATTGTTCTTGATTCACATTACATTAGAATATGTAATATTGTACAACTTATTGTTTTAAAATACGATTAATTAGTAATTTTAAATACTAATTTTAAAGCATCAAAAAAGATACTTCAAACAATATTATACTAATCTTAATATTTTTATTATAGGAATTAATAATTATGATACTTGATTCTAGGGATCCTCAAATTCAAATCAAATCTTGATAAAATCAAATATACCCAAATAAAGATATTTGAAATTAAGATCGAAATTCGATATCCGTTTAAAAAAAATTGTATTACGTAAAAAATAACACGTTTCTTTTAATAAAATTTTATTGGTTAATCATGAATTGTATTAATATATACGTATTCAAGTTTTATTAATAATATCAAGTTTATTAATAATATCAAGTTTTATAAAAAGATTTAATTTTATTTCTGTATTTACGTACTGTACTTATTTGCTGATCATGCCTCCAATCAGGAATAAACGAAATCTTGTGATCTTGAATCATTTTAAACCAAATAAAAATGAAACAAAATACACATATAAATTATGTCCTGTTTTTAAAACAACTAATAATCTTAGAAGATATTACGAAACAATTCATAAAAAAGAATACAAACGAATCAATTATTCAAAGAATCGAAAAAAAAATGAAACCGAAATTAAAACCAAATGTTTCTTCGATTTATTTGATCTCATTTATGAATTTTTTGAAAAAATCAAAGAAGCAATAAATAAAATTGAAGAAAACTTCAACAACACTAGAACAAAAATGGATTGGGAATATTAAATTAAAATCGATACGTAATAGTAAACTGATTAATTATTTTTTTTATATTTGCTATTTTATAAATTGTGAATCGTTACTTATCTACAAATAACAATCACAGGGCATGTCCCATGATCTGCATTTAATTTAATTAGAAAATTGAAAAAAAATTTTGTACTTCGATTTTGTCTAATCGATAATACGATAGCGATAGTTTTACTTTATTGTTAATTAAATAATTTAAATATCTAATAAAAATTTTTACTAGTTTTTGCTGATTTAATTTATGCTTTTGGTTTTTTTTCTTGTCTTTTATTCTCTATTTTCACAAAGCACGAGTAAAGAAAAGGTATTTACAGTAAGATCATTCTACTATGAATACTTTGCTTACTTGTATAAGGGCACAAATTATGCAAAAAACCTTACTAAGTTGATATGGTATTATTTTTCTGTAGTTATAACATTGTTTATAGTTCTTGAATATTGGACTTCTTAAAATTATTTCGCCTTGACATAACTCGTTATAACAAATTATGCTAACAACTTATTCCTAAACAATAAATTTTTTGATAGCTAAATCTTAACAAATAATAAGCTTAAGAAGATCAATGAGAATTTATAGTAAGCGGTAATTTAGATAATTAAGGTAATACATACAGTAAAACCTCTATAAGTGCATGCACTTGAGACCAACGTGCACTTAGAGAACAATAAGAAAAGGTGCATTTAGAGAAGGTGTGCACTTATGAAGGTTTTACTGTAATCGTCGCTCAAGATCATCTGAGGTAAGATCTAAAAAAGTACATCACTATTGTTTAAAGAAATATTCATGACCATATACTCTTCAACTCATTTCGTTTATGTTAATTTAGGTGAGCCTTCAGATTCATGAATATTTATTATATACAGTAAAACCTCTATAAGTGCATGCACCTGGGACTGAACTTTAACGATGTGCACTTAGAGAACAATAAGAAAAAGGGTATTTATAGAGGTTATGTATATATTTGGAGCCAAATTTAAGCATGCATTTAGAGAGGATGTGTACTTATAGAGGGTACACTTATGGAAGTTTATTGTATATTATATGAAGAAGTAATAATAATAGCTCATTTCTGATGTAAAGATATTGATTATTTTAATAAACTTGTTAATATATTTATTTATTCACTTTTGTTTAAACTTTAATTTTCTAATTAAGTAATTTAAAAATTACTAGGTGTTACCCGTCGATTTGCTTTCGGTTTAAATCTACACATGTAATTTTTTTAGTCTACATTTATCATTCATCATATATACTGGGCGTAATATAAATAATATGAAAGCTAAATGTAACATATGGCGTGGCTAGTGGTTTAACGGTGATTAGCAAAAGATCCTGTCTAGGACTTATCAAACACCCAGTATAACTGATAAAGGACACCCTAATTACTCGTACATCACTTACTATAGTATCCCGGGTACTAATTACAGAAAGTGGGTACTATACTAGGTGTTTCAAAAATCTCTATAAATTCACATAAAAAAAGGTATTGGTGTCTAATATTGAACCTTCCCAAAAAATTATTGGCACTTCGATCTATAATAAAAATGCGTCTATTCTATTTCTTCACTATCGTAACCTATTCTTCAAATATGTATATAATTGTTTAATCAGAATAATAATATATAAATAACTTAATACATGAAGTCCAATATCTTATTGATTTAGATGACTCATAGTCGGTAAGCCAAAATTTTCAAATTTTGTGATATTTTACGAATCTGCCGTAATGAATAGAGATTTTCTGAATTTTATACCAGTCACACATCTTCATAAATTACACAAATCGATGAAATTACACTTTTTAAATTTTTACCTAAAAGCTAGTTGAAGTACATTACGTTTCCTAAAACAAAATTATTGCTGAAGTTTTGAGCTATGCCATATTAAAAACGTAAAAACACTATTTACTACTATACTATTTTTTTTGTTTAGTTTCGTCTAAGATAAGTTATTTAAGTTTATATTATTTTATTTTACTTGTTTAATTAAGAAATTTAGATAATGTTAAATTTAAGTTTATAATTTAGCTAGATTAATTAAATCTATGTTTTTATATTTTTTTCTATAAGATTATTTGGGTTTGGTGCTCGGAAAAAGACAAAGAGAAAAGAGACGGAAGGGAAAAGGGATAAAGTTGACAAAAAAAATCCCTCACAAAAAATCAATTATCTCATGAATTATCATTTGTAATCACGTAATTTTGGTACTATTCGATTCATCTCACTAAGATGAATCAAATGGTTCATAGGCAGAAGTTTGTCTGATTGGCTAATAAATTCAAATTAATTTTACATTATTTATACAGTTTAGAGTACTTTTTAAAAAAACGAAAACTAATTATAATAAAATAAAAACAGCTATATAGAAGGTTTCATTAGAGCTGTAGGACTTCATAGTCAAAAATAAGATCTAATTCTCATCCGTTTAAAAAAGTTAGTATAGTAATAACTTTTTAAAACCTAACTTATTACTAAGCTAATTTTTTTAAACAAATGAGAATTAGATCTTATTTTTGACTATAGAGTTCTACAGTTCTAATAAAACTTTTTATATAATTTTTTTTTACTTTATTATGGTTGGTTTTTGTTTTTTTAAAAAGTACTCTAAATTGTATAAATAACGTAAAATTAATTTGAATTTATTAGCCAATCAGATGAACTTCTGCCTATGATTGAATGGTACACTTTTCTGACAGAAGTCAATGATTTAACCTAATTGGAGAATGATTGTAATCACATATTAAACATATATACAAATTAGTCTTTGCATAGTAGGCAAAGTTGTTTAACATAATGATTAGTATATAATTTGAGAATTTTAGAAAATTTAATAAATTTTTTTATTATTTTTGGTACTTTAGATCTTAGTAAATAAAAAACAAAAAAAAATAAATAAAACTTGTTTATAGTGATGTATTTTTGAATTATATTATAAACATTCATTGAAATTTATTGAGGTTATTTTCTAAGTTCTAGAACATATATAATTAAATTTTTATAAAAAAATTATTAAAGGTTTTTGAAAACTATTGTGTTTAATTCAAAATTTTAATTTTTAAAAAAATTATATTTTTGGTTTTTTAAAATTTTACATAATAAAACATTATAAAATTTATAAAAACATAATTTTGAAAATAAAATATATATATTATATGATATAAAATAATATATTCTTTTTTTAATTAAGTTGTTCTAATATAAATTTTATAATGTTTTATTATGTAAAATTTTAAGATATCAAAAATATAATTTTTTTAAAAATTAAAATTTTTATTTTATTTATTTATTTATTTATATAATATTATAATAAAAACTTTAAGATACAATAAGAAATTTAATTACAGAAAAAAAAATTCTAAAATAAAGATTTTTAAATTATATTTGTGTTGCTAAAATAGATATTCAATATGACATTACACCTTCTATTTTCTAATGAGTGCTATAAATAATTGTTTCAAATTATTTTTAGCTAAGATAGGTTGAAAAAAATCTTAAATAAAAGTCTGAATATTATATAAAGTATGTAGTTTAAGTAAAACTTTATAAAAGTTATTTGTTAATAAAGTGTATAGTATTAAAAAATTGTATAATACTTGAAAAATTGTTAGTAGGGATAAATATTGTTGGAAAGTGAATTTTTGTATATTTAGTTTTAGCAGCTATATTTTGAGCAAGTTCTTATTGATATTGAAAAATATTATATGTAAATCATAGATCTTGATAGTACTAAATAAGAAAATATTAGCAAGATTAATCAGAAAGATATTTGTTTGTTTGTTTAAAAGAGTTTTAATATTATTGTAGATAAAATTTGGAATTAAACACAATGATTCTCAAGAATCTTTATTAATTTTTTTATAAAAATTTAATCTTATATGCTCTAAAACTTAGAGAATAATCTTAATAAATTTTAATAAATGTTTATAATACAATTTAAAAAATATATTACTATAAACAAGTTTTATTTATTTTTTTATTTTTTATTTACTAAGACCTAAAATGCTAAAAATAACAAAAAAATATATTAAATTTTCCAAAATTCTCAAATTATACATTAATCATTATATTAAACAACTTAGTTTATTATGCAAAAACTGATTTGTATATAAAAAAATTATGTTTTATATATAATCATAGTTATTATTCAATTAGATTAAATTATTATAAAAATTAAAATTTTAATAACTTCTATTAAAAAATGTACTAAAATTATATAATTCTAAACAATATTTTATAAGATAACTAATTTTTTAAAAAGATTTTTTTAAAACTTTATTTCTTTTTTTTTGTTTTTTTTTTTAGTACTAAAATGATTTATTTAATTGATATTTTTAAGAATTATTTAAATTGTATAATCTTTATTAATAAAAATAAAATTTATAATTTTTTTTCTTATAAATCACAATCATACTTTGAATTATATCTATATTTTTTTTTAGTTTTAATCTAACTTAACTTGGCAATTTTTAATATAATAAATTCTTTATTTTAAAATACAAAACTAATATTGTTTATAACAAAGTTTGGTTTAACTTATTTAAATTTTAATAAATTGTTGTTTTTAGTAATAGTTTTGGTTTTAATTAATTAGATTTTAAACTATATATTATATTAGTAGCAATTTAAGTTTATTTTCTTTAATTATAAAATTTCTAAATTTTAACAAGTTTTGCTTAAATTAAAACTTGTTCTTGGAATTATAGTTTATAACCTTTTTTGAAAGTTTATACTCATTACAATGCTATTTCATATTATATATTGCTGATAATCCAAATACTAGCATCTGTAGTAATTATAATATTTTTATTTTTATATAAGAATTTTCTTATGTCTTTATAGCAAATGAAAAGTTGTTACTAAAACTAAAAGAAGAATATTTCAATATAAAAACATGAATAATAAACTTTAGCAAAACTTTACTAACCAAGTTTTATCTAATTTAAAATTAATCTATACTTTTTTCTTAATTTAAACAACTGTGTCTCTTGAAGCAATCTGGCACAAAATTCAAACTAGTATTATCTCTGCTATATATACACATATTTTAAATAAAAATTTTATTGTATACAACTTTTAATATATATTCTTTTCAAAAGTATTACAACTATACTTTTATTTAAAAAACTTGAAAACATCATCAGACAAATCAAAGTTTCTATTCAGTAACAATTAACTATACCTACTCAATATAACTAAACAATTTATAAACTTAATCTTTCTTATTACTTCAATATTCTATCTATATCAAATGATTATAAATTACTATCTAAATGAATCTCTTTAACTAATATAAAATAGAAATTATTATATTATACATACAATCTAGAAAACATTAAAAATATTAAAGAACAGATTAATAATAATATAGCAAAAAGTTGTTTTAAACTATAATACAAATCTATATTAATGATTTTTTTTTTTGCTTTTGCTAAGGCTATAGTTATTGGCAGCTATTGACTTGATTGTATTTTAACTATGATTACATAACTTGTACAAGGTAAGTTTACAACTAGTCATATATACAACTTTTGGTTATCTATTTTAAGTAGTCTATCTGCATAGCAGATTCTACACTAGCTGTCATATCTGCAATCTATTAGAAGATTATCTATTTAAATACTTTGATTTTTATACTTATACTAACAAATAGCATACAAGTTTCTGTATACTGAAGTGTTATCTAACCTAATCTTGATCTTCTTGTCTGTATATCTGTTAAGTTGTTACATATTTCAGAATATATTACCTAACTGTAGGGCTCTAAAGAGATCTTTTGCCAACTAACTACTTACATTTAGTCTCTTGTTAATAGGGCTTACTCTTGCAGAGTTTACTCAGATCCCAGTACTGACTTTATAGCATATTCTTAGTACTTATAATATACCTTTGCTTCTGACTTTAGACTTCTAATTCAGATAGTCCAGAAGGACTATTATCTGTTCTTGGTACTCCAGAATCTGCCTCTTAAGATTCTTTTTCTTCAGTTTAAAACTTTTAGCAGCCTGGTTGATAGTATCTCTTATCTGAAGTTCTTGCCTATTTGATTCCTTTCATATTGGTATTTATTTTCTAAGTCTAGTCTTTACAGTAGTGTTGTCAAAGATCTGTATTATTTCTTTGCTCAGGTCTTTCCAAGTGGGTTTTAGCTTTCTAGTTTATGAATTTACATAGCTACAAAAACTTATCTTGAGTTTGTACTACCTAATGCTAGTTTACATTTCTTTATATAACTACAATATTGCACAAATGCATCATAACCTGCTAGTCATGCTGGTGCAACTATGTTACAGGTATCTTATTCTAACTGACCAACAGAATGCTATTGCTATAATACTGTCTATATATTACATAGGTAATTATCTAATTTTTACTGTCAATAGGTTTTGAACTCATTATCTACTACTTGAGGAGTTAATAACTTATTCACTTTACTAAGTTACTACACCTCTCTATATCAATAATTAATAGTATACTTAATTAATATTGTAATCCTATTAGTGCAAACCCACAATAAGACCACTAGGTACATAACTCTAAAAAATTAGAATACAGAAATCTACTTGAAAATTCTAAGTAAAGAGATAGTATAGACTTTTGATAGTACTATCAGACTATCAGAAGCCTTAGAAGGAATAACTAGAATAAAATGAACAACAATATGTGTAGAGGAGCATATATCAACTAGGCTGCCAGAAATCACCAGAAGAAAAAGATTTTAGAATACCATATTAGGTCATCTGAATTGGTAGTCTGAGAAATCTTGTAGGTTCAAAGTAAGAAAAAGATGTTAGAAAAGAAAGGTATCAGGGTCCTAGTAAACTTTACAAGGATATAGTGGTTTAATAGTTAGCTCTGACTGCAAGTAATGGCCTAGGCCAGAATGGTACCAGGTTACTGTAAGTATAAGATACAAAAGGCTCTAGTGGCTTAATATAAAGTTAAATATAACTTAGTGACTATAGTATTGTTATCCTATATCTACTTCTTTTAAGATAGTAGGTAACTAGAATGACCTTAGACAGTAAACACTTTTTGTAATCTTACTTGTTACTGTGTTATAACTAAGTCAGAAGGCATTTTATTTTAGAAAACTTAACAAAGAAGATTTAAAGTAATTTGCAATTACAAAAAAGGCTACAATTAAAAGTATATGAGGATACTAATAACTGTTTAATTTGGGTAGTATAAACTAGTAGTTTATAAAAAACCAATTCTGTAACTCTCTCTGTAAATTACTTGTACCAAATTTTTACTAAAAACATTTAATTATTCCTCAATATTTTATTAAGTAAACCTTACTTGCACCTCCAAGTAAAGTTACTCAGCTCATTTTTCTTCTTCTAGGTGGCCAAGTTTTATACTTCTGCAATACTTGGCCACTGAGAAAAGTTCCAAAAACCAAAATTTGGGTTTTGCTTATTTGCTAAATATTTTACTAATTAATCCCACATTGCTACTTATTAGAAAAATAACAAACACTACATTCTGGTTATACTGATATATAATATATAGCAAACAAACCAAAACTCACTGAGATATTAAAAAAAAGACAAAACTAAAATCTGCTTTTGCAGGTTATTTCACTAGTAAATTTAGGGAAATTCACTGGGTTGCTCCAGAAAATTCACTTTTCTGGCACCCATTAAAATTTCCTAAATATCTAATTAGTCTTTCTAATAGTCCCACATTTCTCAGATCCTTTCTAACTTATCTATAAAGCCCTTAAATTAGAAAATTTTATCCAAAAATCAGGTTATTTAATCTGATTTGAAAATTGTTTTCTATTAGCACATATATCATACTAGGATAGTCACACAAAATACCTAACATCATTACTATTGAACCAGACTCCTTCGACCTAGATAATCTTCAAAACATATATAATGATTGAACCTTAGCTACCTTGGACAAAAACTGTAAAAGTTTTAAAGTTCTTCTAGCTAACTTCAATTCTATACAATGTAACACCAACAATGGTTACTACTTCTTTTCCAATCCTAGTTAACCTACCATCACAAGATGTCTCTGTAGAAAATACCATACATACTTTGCTTCATAGCATTTATTTCTAACACCTATCTCTAACACTACTTCTATATTAGAAATCAAGTTATCTAACTTAATAAAAATTGATCTAGATGCCAAACTCTACAAATCTCTCCATAATGTACCAAAGTCATCCTTCCAGTCTAAACACAATATCACCAATCTATTTCCTAACTGCTACAGCAATATTAGACAAGATACCAATAATCAAATCTTTTTTACAGCCTACTTCCATTATGCACACATATGCATTATTTGCAAAACCAAAGATGTATCTTGCATTATGCTAACTGATAATAAACATTCATTAGATCCAAAAGCCC
>CAJVQA010004197.1:0-18004 GCA_910591915.1 Cetraspora pellucida | reverse complement strand
TAACCTCCAATGTAAGGGAGCCCCTGGAGGCACCCGAGTCCAAATACATGAATAAAAACATCAACTCCCACAGACAGAGACTTTAACTCAAAAATAAAAAAATAAAATAAAATAAATAACTTACTTATATTGCTTGAATTTTTAAACTATAACTTTCTCAGTACCATTGAAGTAAATGTTTAAATTCAAAACTCTTTGGATCAATTGTATAATATTTTGTAGGCCACCAAAGTTCTTCACTTTCACTATTAGTTTGATAAAACACTTTATCACCAAAATCTATTTTTTTATAATCTTTATAATAATAATCATTTGATATATATTTTAAATGATTAAACTGCTCTAATAAAAGAATATTATTAATTAAATTTGTATAAGGATTAAGATGTAAATTAACTATTGGTTGAAGTATTTCAATTAAATGTTCTATTGGATATTGCTAATATATCTATGAAGGACCACATTGACAAATTGAATAAGCAACATAAAGTAAATAATGAAATGTTATAGTAAATACAGAAAGTTATTCTTAATTATATTGACTATAAACTCTAAATAATTATATAAAATATTATTATTTTATTTATTTATTTTAAAAATATAAAAAAATAAAAATATCTTTCATAATATAAAAAAAATTTTTGTAATAATGAATCTATATCATTAATGTCATATGTTGTAAGTGAATATTGACAACATTTTTGAACAGCAAGTATATATAAAGCCCATCCTTCTATAATTCTAAAATAAGTATTAATAAAACATATAATTGTAATTTATAATAATATTCAATATACTTACTTTTTATTCATATAGGGAATTAGCAAAGAAATTGAGTAAAGAATTGTTTAATTCAACCATTTTTCTGCTTTAAATCCTTTAGAATATTTAATATTTATTGGAGGTTGCCAAATTCTGATGGCATGCTTTTTATATTATTTGACATATGCATTCCAATTTTTTTCCAAATATTAAATTTTAGAAAATATATATTATTATTATTTAATTCTGTTTTTGTTGTTGGAAAAAACTGTCCAGACCAATGATGGTAGATTGCAGGTATTACTTCTTTAAAAAATAAATGCATTATATCTGTAGGAAATGATTGTAGAAATTATATTGTATTAAGTTCAAATAAAATGCATTCACCTTTAATTCCTAAAAAAATTATTATTAATTAATTTAATTAATTAAATTTTTAATTTATATAAAATTATAAAATTACCTCGTAAGTTTGTTTGTCTTTTTTTTTCAGATTCAGAATGTATTTCTTTAATATTTGTAACATCCTTACTATACTCTTTATGAGATCATATTAGAAGATTTAAAATATCATAAGATAAAAAATGTAAACTTGAATTTAATGAGTAGTAAATATGATTATGATATATGCCATGAATATTGCATAATCAGTAAACCATATATAAATTATAACCTGTTAAATTAAAACTTTTGTAATTGCTAGAATATCACCAGTCCACATAATAGTATGTGCTCATAATAAAAATTTTAGATTGTTATAATTAATCATTTTGACTCTACCTATTAATATAATAGTATTATTAATTTATTTATTTTAAACCAAAAAATTATTAATTAATAAATACATACATTCCAATATTTTAAGCTTATCAACTAATGGTCGAAGAAATGAATTCATTTTTTTAGAACTATTTGGTCCAGGAATTATTCCAGCAATACACAAATTTTCTTTTTTTACACATTCATCAGGAGGTAAGTTTGCATTAATATATAAAAAAACCCAACAATCATTTTGTTTTTGTTGAAATATTTAGTAACCATTAGTTAATCCAATAAGACATATATCATAAGAATTAGAAAAAAATCCTTCTTAACAAAGCTTTTTATATAAAATACTATCAAAAATATTATTATAAGATTTTCTATTGAAATGGTATATGGATCTATATAAAATCTTCTCAACATAATTTTGATTTTTAAATTAAATTTTAAACTGATCCTTAAGAGAAAAATATGTAGCTTTTTTGCAAGCCTTTTGCTTAAGAGTGCCTTAGTTAATATAATATGATTTATTATATATAGAACAATTGGTAAGTTGCTCATATTGTCCAATAAATGCACAGCATGAATCTACATACATATTAATAAATGTTGCTGTTAAAGTAACTATATTAGCTAAAAATTTTTTTGTGGAATATAATGTTATGTTTTTATAATCAAAAATTTCTAATATTTTTTGATACATTTGATTTGTCAAAGTTCCTTTTTGTGCTTTAAGTTCAAGTAATTTAAGAGCTTTTTTCATTGAATCATTTAATTCTTCTAATTCTAATTCTGTATAATTTAACAGTAAGTAAAATAATAAATTTAATTAAATATTAATATTTGAGTATTACCAGAATTGTCTGAAAAATATTCAATAAAATTATTATCATTTTCAAGTATTTCTTCTAATTCTGAATTTAATTCATTATCAGATAATAATGATTTAGCTTCATTATGAAAATAAAGTAATTCAGAATTGGATTCAGAATTGGATTCATTAAGATTAGATAATTCAATTTCAAATTCATTATTAATATCTAATTGCATATCTTCAGAATTACTTAAATTGCAAAAAAATTAACAATTAAAATTAATTAATTAATTAATTAAAATAAAAATTAATTATATACATATTATATTCATTAATTTTTTTAGTAATTCGTTAAAAATATCATTACTTCTGTAAATAAGAATCATATATTTTTTTGTAACCAAAGCCATCTTTATTTTTGTTTGAATAATAATTACATTTGCACAAATATTTTTGTTTTTATGATTAGTAAAAGACATTTTAATAGTTAATCAATGAAAAAAATAAAATATTTATACTTATATTTATTTATTTTATAATTATGTAAAATCAGTATTATTGCATTAATGCATTAGTATATAAAATCTAAATCACAAAACATGTGCACAAAAGTGAGCACAATGTGCAAAAGATAGATTTCAAAAAATTTTGTGTACTGTGCACATTATATATAGTAATTTTATACACTATATTGCATTATTGTTATTTATACAAAATTATAATAAAAAATAAATTCAGTAATAGCAAATTGTTACAATTACTTTTAAGCCAATATATGCTATAAGTATGCAATACAAAAATATTTATTTTTTACAAAATATTTATGAAAAAATAAACATTTATTTACTAAAATATTTATATAAAAAAACATATTTATTAATTAAAAGATATATTAGTGAAATATTAAAAATATTTAAGTAATTACCTTTTAATATAGTTAATAAATTCTACCCAATGCTCTTTGCTAAAATTTTTTGATCATGTAATTGTAATGTTATCTATTAAATCAAATAATACCCAATTATTATTAAGCACTTCTAATAGCTCAACTAAACATGACCCAGATGTTGTAAATGTTTGAAGCTTTCTAGCTAATATATTTCCAGCAAATCCAGACATTCAAATTGTTACTTTATCAGAATCTATTGTTTTTTTCTTTTATTTGTATTATTGGTAATTTGTTTAATTTCTAAAGAATTAGAATTTTTTTGTTCAATGTTTAATAGTTCATAAATTGTAATCTTTTCTAAAAAAAGAGCATTAACTTGAGATATTGCTTTTGTTCCTTTTTGTCTTGTTGCTAATTTTTTTATGCAATTTTTTAAATATGTATAGGCTTGATCAAATTTATAGAGAATTCTTAAAGATATTTATCGAGAAATCTCTGGGATATAAGAAATAATATTATTATTGTTAATAGATTCATAACATGTACTCATAAGTATATTAAAAGTATTTATTTTTTCTTTTATTGTTTGTATAATTTGCTCATTAGATAGAATGTTAGAAGGTAAGAGTAGTACTTTTCTTAATAATATAATTTGTTCTTGAATGTTGCTATTTTCAATTTCTAATAATGTTTCTTGAGTATTATATCTTTCCAAATAGAATTCTAAATCAAAAGCACTTTTAATTGATGAATAGCAAAATTTTGTTTAAATTGAGGTAGAATTTTGTTTTATTATAATTTTTAAAATTTCAGCAATCTCTTTATAGTATATAAATTTTGTTACACCTGAGTTAGAATCATAAAAAGAAGCAACTACCAGAAGGCCTGCTTCTAATAATCAAAACTTATAATATAACTTTGCAACTTTTAGCCTATTTCCACTAAGTGCTTTATTTTTAAACACTTTATATTCCATTAAAAAACCCAATAGACTCACTGGACCAACTATAGCATCTTCTAGGTCCACAAGTACAAATTCTGAAAATTGAATTTTATTTACTAATTCTTTAACATAAGTATAATTAACAGGCTTCAGTGTTGTATTTCCTTCCTTATTTTTAAGTACTACTTTACATTTCTCAGAAAAAATTTCAATTTTTTCTATATTTGAATTATAAGCAATTGCACTTAACATTAAACAATTGCTGACGATATTAGTGAAATTTCTTTAAGTTTAGAATATTTTGAATATTGGCTTTTAATAATTTTGGATATGGATTTTGATATACCTAAAATATATAAAAAATACTTTAGCAAAATAGAACAAATAAATAAATAAATAAATAATTACTAATAGACATACATTGCTTTTTGATAGAAGTTTGCAAATCTTTACCTTTATTATATCTTTTATCTTTATTATAATTGTTGCCTTTATCATTTTTGTCACCTTTATCATTTTTGTCACCTTTACCATTTTTGTCACCTTTATCATATTCATCAACTTTATCATATCTGTTATCATTCTCTTTATATCCATCATTATTCTCTTCTTTATACCTATCATTATTACCTTCTTCATATGTATTACTGCCCTCTTTATTATATTTATTAATATTCAATAATTAAAAAATCTTAGTAGTAATTTATTTATAAGCATTAGTTTTATATTTTTACTTATAGATTCTATTACCTTCATTTAAAGAAAATATATAAAGCCCTTCGTATTTGACTTTGTAAATCCTTTTATCTTTGCAGAGATTCTGGCTTACTTTTAATATGTAATTCATCCTACTAGATATCTTGCTTGCAAAATTGAGATCTTCTTTTGATCCTAACTTTTAGTAGCAAAACTATTTTTAACTATTATTTGCATATTTAATTTCAATTTCATTTGCCAAAAACTGGATGCATTTAATATGATTATTAATATTAAATAATCTTGCCAAGTAGAATGAGCACATTAAGTTGTTGGTAATATATTCTAAAAAATAAAAAAATAAAATTATTAAAAAATTTATATTATAAAAAAAAGAATTATATAGGAATAAATTAAACAGAACTCGAAGCTCAAATTTTGTAAAAAAAGAAAATTAGAATAAAATAAATTAATTAATTAATCTAATTAAATAGAAATAAATTAAACTTAACTTGAGACTCAAGTTTTATAAAAAAATTAAAATAGAAATAAAGAATTAAATAAATTAATTAAAATAAAATTAAACAAAACTCAAGACTCGAGTTTTATAGTAATAAAAAAAAAGTTAAATAGAACTCGAAACTTGAGTTTTGTAAAAAAAAAAATTAGATTAGAAATAAAGAATTAAATAAAATTAAATTAAATAAAACTCAAAACTCGAGTTTTGTAAAAAAAAAATTAGATTAGAAATAAATAATTAAATAAAATTAAATTAAAATAAAATTAAATAGAACTCAATACTCAAGCTTTGTATTAATAAAAGAAATAAGCTAAACAGAACTCAAGGCTCAAGTTTTGTAAAAAAAAAATTAGAATAGAAATAAATAATTAAATAAGGACAAATCTAATTGTAACAACCTGTTATGCGCTTATTTGTAACAACTCAATTGATACAACCAATAAAAATAACTAAACCTTCGTGTAACCCAAGCCCTAACTCTAACTACTATTGGCTAATTTGAGATTGTTATATGTAACAGATTGTTACAAGAATATTTATTCATTAAATAAAATTATATTAAATAAAATTAAATAGAACTCAAGACTCGAGCTTTGTAATAATAAAAGAAATAAGCTAAACAGAACTCAAGACTCGAGTTTTGTAAAAAAAAAAATTAGAATAGAAATAAATAATTAAATAAAATTAAATAAAATTAAATTAAATAGAACTCGAGACTTGAGTTTTGTAATAATAAAAGAAATAAGCTAATCAGAACTTGAGGCTCAAGTTTTGTAAAAAAAAAATTAAAATAAAAATAAATAATTAAATAAAATTAAATTAAATAAAATTGTACAGAACTCGAGACTCAAGTTTTGTAGTAATAAAAGAATAAGCTAAACAGAACTTGAGGCTCGAGTTTTGTAAAAAAAATAAAATAGAAATTAATAATTAAATAATTTACAAAATGCGAGACTTGCATTCTCTTAAAGTTTATAATAAAAATAACTAATTACCTATTTTAAAATATATCTAAAAAATTATAAAGAAAGCAACTCCTATTATATATCCTTCAAGTTCTAATTAAGCTTTAAACTTTAAGTTATATGAATTAGCTTTATTATTAAATGTAATTATAATAAAGTTATATTATTAAAATAACTAGGTTATCTAAACATGTAAGCATACAAAATGACATAATTTAGCAATAATTATAATAAAGCTAAATTGTTACAATAATGATATTGTTTAAACATATAAGTATATAAAATGACATAATTTAGCAGTAATTATAATAATAATAATGAAATTGTCTAAACATTAAAGTATATGAAATAATATTATCAGTAATTAACAATAAAGTTAAATTAAGGTAATAAAATAATTAATTAATTATTAAAAAAATTTTTTTAAAAATTAAAAAAAAAATAATAATAAATTATAAAAAAAAAGAACAAATCTTGAGTTACGGGTCTTCTTTATAATAACAAACCTTGAGTTTTGGGTTTTCTTTATAATACAAACTTCAAATTTCAGGTTCTCTTTATTATTGAAAAACTGAACTCAATTTATTATTTGTATTTATATTATTAGTTGTGTCAATCAACCTGGTAATACTAGTGGTAAATTCACAATTTTCAACTCTGAATCAGATGACCGTAATATTTGTTCTTTTTAGAAATATTAAAAAGTATTGTAAATCTTTGATACAAATTTTACATATATATTTTTTTTTAATAGATGTAACAAATCATCAGTTCAATTCAAATAAGAATTAGGCACAATTCTCTATTGGTAATGATCAAACACAACTGAATTGTGAACCTACACAACATTCTCAAAAACTTTAAGCTGGCAAGTATTATATTAAATTCTTTTATATATTTATAATTTAATAGTAATTTTATTGTTTGCCTATTTCAATGTTTTGAAACAACCTGATAGTAGATCTCAAATCATGTTTGGATAAATTATTAAATAAATTAAATCAAATGAAATGTTATAGATTTTTTTCAGCAATTATCATTCTTATCACTATTATTTATTTTATTCGTTATTATTATTATTATTAAATTATTAATAAAGTGCTGGCTGCATCTGTTAGTTTGCTCATGCAACATTGAGATTTGACATTTAAATATTATTTCTTTTATGAAAAATATGCATAATTAAAAATGTTTTGTATACATTTTTTGCCTTGTATACATAGTCAATTTTTTATCAACTTAACAATATTTAGAAATTTGATCTAGTCAAAATATAAATCCTAATATTCATTTGTTCAAATTGTGATCAAAAATATAATAGCTAATGTTTATTTTTTTTATATTTTAAAATTAATAAAAACCATCTTGCATATGAAAAATAAAATTGGAATGAACAATAGTTATATACTGTGCATACTTTATGGCAAAAACAATTTTCTCAATATGAATAATACCATAATTTTGTTACAGGTATGCCAATTATTAGATGTTATTTTTCAGATTGGTTACTTTAAAGTAATAAAATAAATAATTAATTATTAAAAAAAAAATTTAAAAAGTTAAAAAAAAATAATAATAAATTATAAAAAAAAGAACAAATCTTAAGTTACGGGTCTTCTTTATAATAACAAACCTTGAGTTTCAGGTTCTCTTTATCATTGAAAAACTGAACTTAATTTATTATTTGTATTTATATTGGTTATCTTATGGTACCCAGAAAATGTGTACCAGATTTGGTCTAAATAATCATTCGGATAATTAAATCAGAATTATTCTATAACTGTATAACACTAAAGAAATTACTCATTCATTATAGAAATATATTTTAATATTGTAATCATTATACTTCACTTTTTTGCAAGTTAGCTATTGGGTATTTGCTGTATTGAATCTGTACCCATGCTAATAAATGCTTACACCAATCTATAAATATCAAGATCTATTAAACCTAGTAACTTTGGAAAACATGAACATTAATATTAAAGAAAACAGATACTTATAAGCAAGTTTTTGAGTTTCAAGAAAATTCAGCAATGTGATGCACCTGACCAAAACTTATCCAGTTCACAGATAGTTGAGATAATAGAAATACGAATCTTTTTGCAGCATTTAATTAAAAACTTATTCGATTGACATATTTGTCAAAAGTGAATTAGCAATTTAAAAAAAAGTTGGTTTTTTGGAATTTCAAAAGCAAAAGCTGTAAGATAGTGAATTGACTGTAAAAAAAGTTTGTTATAAAAAAATTGCTATGCTTATTATGAATTTATAACCAAAATATTGCGAAATTTCATGTTTTGAATTCATTGTATTCTGAGTCTATATTATATATATTATGTATATATTTTTTTTAATTTGCAAAATCTTTACATTAATCAAAGTTACTTAATTCTTTAAGTGATTATCTGAACTATCATCTGGTAATTATCTGAACACAACTTGGGCACATTTTCTTATACTACTTTATGTTATTTTGATCTAATTATATATATAATTTTTTCTTTTAAATAAATAAGAATTTATTAATAAAACCTACACCTCATGTAAGTTCAATCAGGTTTGGTTAGGTAATTATGATTTTGAAATTTAAAGCTATGCATAATTGCTTAGTATGTTCGTAAAATCTTAATATTAGGTTTGATTAAGTAATTAAGATTCAGGGCTTTGGACTATACATAATTGGTTGGTATGCTCAAAACTACAAATGAGAGAGAAATTATTTTTGAATTTTTTAATAATAATTTTAATGATAATTTTTACATTCTTAATATTTATATAAATTAAATATCAAATAACTATTTTATTTGATTTAGTCTAGTTTCAATTAATTTTTAATATAATTAAATTAATTTTAAATATTAAAAAAACTAATTTTACTAACATCTACATCAACTAATTTCTACAATTTTTACAAATTTAACAAATTATTTTATTAAAATATAATTTCTTTCACATCTATACATATACTATAATTTAATAATAAAACTTACACTGCATATAGGTTTGATCAGATAATTACAAACATTCCCCAAAGTTCGAGAGTGTTACTAGCTGATTTTAGTTAATATAAAAAATATATAAAATATAATTTTAATAATAAAATTTGCATATTGATTTGATTAGATAATTACAGTTCATAAAATCTTAATGTTTAAAAATATATATAATTTAATAATAAACTTATATTGCATATAAGTTTGATTAGTTCAACAGGTAATTACTATTCAGGGATTCAAGAAATTGATTAGTGCACATGTTAATCTGATTGGTTAATTTTAGGTACTGTATCGATTAATCTGCATTATGTATTTCTGAATTTTTAACTTACAGTGATTTTAATATACAATGTAATTTTTTTTGTAAATTAACAGTAAAAAAATTACTAAACCACCAATTAGAACACATATACTATTTAACCTTTTATCTATTGCTTTATATAAAGACTAATTTTTATTAATCAAAAATTAACAAGTTATTTTCTTTTAGAAATTCTGAACTTTGAATTTTGTTATAGTACCAGTATATAAAGACATTAATTTTTATTAGTCAAAAATCAACAAGTTATTTCCTTTTAGAAATCCTGAATTTTGGATTTTGTTATAGTCCAGTAAGCTATAATTATCATCAAGTACTGCATATAGTATCTGAAACCTTATTCAAGTTCTCTATTTTTTTAAAAAATTAGAACTATGGTACTGTAATGCTGTGAATGAAGTCATGAGGCAGTTATTTGTTATGAGATCAGTAATTTAATCATTGATATAATTTGTAGGTAATTGAGTAATATGTATGTAAGTAGTTAGAGAAATAGAATGATGTTATGTTATTTAAGTAAGTATGAGGTTATAGATGGAAAGTATATAAGAGAGTTAGTAAATGAATTTGGAGGTATCTTTTTTCTTTGCAGCAAGCTTGATGCAAGTCTAGCTCTTCATTATATATCACATGGTTAAGAGAATAATATAGAAATTTGAAAGACTGAAAGTAATGGAAAATGCTTTTGGGAGCCAGAAAACAAGTTTAAGTTTGTCTGCAAGTACTGTTGTAAGAGATGAAGCTAAGAAAAGTCAGAAACAAAGTTTGCGAAATAGTCTTGATAGATTGACAATAAATATGTTGAAAGTAGTTTGCAGAGGTAAGGGGTTGTCTAAGAGAAGAATGAAAAAAGATTTGGTCGAGAGGCTGGCAGATAGGATGCTCAGTAAAGTGAAAGGTAAAGATAAAGTAACAGATAATATTCAGGTTAGGAACATATGAGAGTTAAGAATAGCTTTGATGTTGAAAAAGGCTTACAAGATAGTAATTATAAAGGCAGATTGTGTGAGACTTTCGATGCAGTTAGAAGTAGAGATGTTGATGAAATAGAAGGAGAAGGCTATTTGGATTTTGATCAGCAATATGTAGCTTTTGAAAAGTCAATAGAGAAAATGATGCAGGCTATGGTTGGAAAAGTAGTCAGAGAAATTAAGAAAAGTATTCAACCTGTGCAGAATGTAGAAGAAAACAAGTATTAAACTAAAGAGAAGATGAATAAGCCAAGAGATCAGTTTGAATATGATGAGTAGTGTAAGGTGGAAAGGTATTTGAACAGTGCTTTATTGAGTAATAATTGGAATATAGTTTCGAAAGCATAGAAGGCTGTAGCTATGAGAGCATTTATATTAAGAATAGCCAACTGAGAAGGCTAGAATATAGTAGCAGAAATAGGAGACAAATTGACAGATGATCTGATAGAAGCTTTCTTTTATGATAAATTAGCAAATGTGAGACAGATGGCAAAGAATAAGTGACAAAGGGTGGAAAATAATCCTGGCTTACCAGGATTAGCTTTGAATACTCCACTTATTGGTATAGGTCAAGAGGTGCAGTGGCCTTTAGTTCAACAACCATTTAAATCTCTTCAACCATATCAATCAGTTCAACCTCTTCAGCCAGGGTTTTTTAATAGTGTAATACCCTAGGCTTCATATTCGATGTAAGAATGTCAATTATATGATAGTCTAGGGACTATTGGAATAGACTGTAGTCCTCTCAACAGAGTTAAAGGGAGTATAATCTGGGTAAACTCTTAAGACAATATAGAAATTCAGGAATAGTATGCTTTATTTGTGAAAAGAGAGACTATATTGCTTGGGATTGCCCTCAAAAGATGACAAATTAGCCCTTTTATAGTACCAGCACCAGGGCTGAAGAAATTTGACTATGCTCAGAATGGGAAGGAAGTACAAGGTGTAGTAAGAGGTTAAGTGAAAAGTGTAGTAAAAAGAGTTCATTTGAAGTCATCAGTAAAGTATGAGAGGAAAGAGTAAAGCTTGTAGTAGTAGTTATGATGTTGTTAAAAAGCAAGGTGCCGCTCTTTGTCAAAGGTGTAAAAATGTTAGCTTTGATGAAAGATCCAAAGCAGTTCAAGCTGACAAGCAATCAGTTGGATTGGGTAAGATCAGAGTTAAGGAGGTTAAGAGAGTTGGTGCAATAAGATTAGCTTATGTAGGGGGAGAGAGGCCAAAATTCTTACTGGAAGTAAGTCCAGTATTCCTCGTACCAAAAGCAGAACCCAAGAAGTATTGATTAGTAATAGATTTAAGGAGACTAAATCAGTTGCTATCCAAGAAATCTTTTTGTTTCAAAGGCCTTGGGGGTCTTTTGAGGATAATAAGGAAGAGATGATGAATAATAGTATTCAATTTATAAGAGGGGTATTATCATGTCTTGATGGATGAATAGGCACAATATTTTCTAGGCTTTTGGATAGCAGATGAATGGTTCCATTATACAGTGCTGCCGTTCAGCTTGTATTAGACCCCTTGGATATTTTTAAAGATAATGAGAGCATTGATTGGAGCATAGAGGTCATAAAGCATCTTTTGTAGAAACCATATAGACGACTTATAGGTTGCTTGTCCTATAAAGAAACAGTTGTTACTAATAAAGAATTATATAATAGAGGTCGACCTGAAGGGGTGCGAGTTAGTAAGAGCCTTGAACAAAGGAAATTTGGAGCCATCAAGAAGAATAATGATTTATGGGCTATTAGTAGATACAGAAAAGGGGCTAATAGAGATTCCAGAAAAGAAACTCTTGAAAGTTCAGAAAGAGTTGACAGATCTGAAAAAGATTTAGGCAGTTTTAGCAAGAAAGTTGGCAGCAGTAGCTAGGAGAATTTAAAGTCTTTTACGAGCCTTCCTCCTGGCACAAATAAAGTATCTAGAGCTGTATGCCATAATAGATATAGCAAATCAAAATTATTAGAAGTAGAACAGAGAAGTATGTGTAACCAAAATGGTAAGACAGGATATAAAATAGCTAAGAGAAAACATAGTAACATGAAATAGAAAGCCAGCATAGAAGCCAGCTCAGATAAAGACAGTCTTTGTGAATGCTTTGACAATAGGCTGGTGCAAGGTGTATTAAGGTCACAAGGTGGAGAGAACTGGCCAAGACTATTCGAGTTAACAAAAATAGCACAGTTAGATAGTTTAGCTACATTAAAACCCTTTGAGTTCTTTGTAAAATGGCTAAAACATTCATGAATAACAATCTACATAGACAACAAGGTAGCTTTAAAGATGGTTACTCAAGGGGAACTATGCCTATGGCAGAAAGAGATAGCAAGGTTTCTGTGAGAATTTTGTGCAAAAAACGATGTTTGGGTACATGAAGTCAGATGGGTTCCAAGCCAACAAAATCCAGCAGATCTTCTCACAAGAGTCTGGGATGTGGAAGATTGGCAGTTGGACAAATTGGTGTTTAAGAGATTAGAAAAAAGATGGAAGGAAGTGACAATAGATCATTTCGCAAGTCATCTGAATACAAAAAAAAAGCATTTCAACAGTTACTATTTTTTTCCAAACTCCGAAACTGTCAATTGCTTCACTTAGAATTGGGTGGGCAAAATAAATTATGCATGCCTATCATTTGGGTTAATTCATTGGGTTTTGATGCATAGTCGAGAATGCAGAGCTCAGTTGTTGTTGATTCTGTCCAAATAGACATCAGCACTTTGGTAGCCAATGTTTTTAGGAGCATCAAAGGAAGTAGTGCAGTTACTAGAGGCAGCAGAGATTATCATTCCAGGACCATTAGAGCAGAGAGAGCCATGCAGAAACCCAGCAAGAACATTATTTGCAGCAAGAATAGACTGGTCCAAGAGTGTATAAATAACACAGATGTGTTGACATCTAGGTTAATTAATAAAGATTATAGATTAAGGTTGTTTAAGACACAACAGATTTTTGAAAAATTCTGTTTTAAGGTTGAGGAAGATGTATGTCCAGCAGATGTTGAAACTGTAAGAATGTTTTTAGGGTGGTTAGAAATAGCAGGGAAGGTTAATTACTTACAGGATTGTTTAGGCATGATAACAAGATTGCATAAAGAGAAAGGTCTTAACAATCTGACAGAGGATTTTAGAGTAAAGAAAGTTATTAGGAGGATTAAGCTTGAACATGCTCAAGATTGACAAGTAGATTGGCCCTATGACCTATTTTTATTAAAAGCATTAAAACATTATTATGATAATTTACCAAAAGTAGCTAATTCAGTAATTTGGTATCGAGATTTGGCTTTGATAGCTTTGTGGTTTAGGACAATGCACAAACTGGATGAGTTATATAAGTTGAAGTTGAATGATATAGAGAAAAGACTGGATCTAGTGTGGATTAGAGTTAGGAAAGCAAAAGAATGACCCATTTGCTAATGATAAGTTTGTTCCAATAGAGTCAGTAAAAAGCAGATTTTGTCTTGTATGCTTGTTGGTGAAATATTTAAGGATAAGACCAGAAATGAAATTGGATGAACCCATATTTTTATCAAGAAAACAGGGAGAAATGTCAGTTTCAGCAATCTCATCAGTGATTAAAAGGATGACTGAACATGAAAAAATTAAAAAGCATTTTACAGCCTATAGTTTACATATTAAGAGTGCTACAGTAGTAATGCAAGTGGAGATGTTATTAGCTCAGATTAAAACAATTGGAGGTTGGGATTCGAAAGCAGTTATATTGTATTTAAGGACAGTTGATGTGGCATAAGGTAAGGTGTCACTGAAAATGAAAATTTGAAGTTTAGTGTATTCTTAATTTATTGCTTTTTTGTTTTTGTTGTTTGCTTGTTTTTAGTAGCTGTATGATCAATGTCAACAATGCATAACTGGTGAGAGAGTAAGTTGTAAGTTTATGCTAAATTAATTTGGTATGAAGTTTGAACAAAAGAAAGAGAATGCAATTCGATTCTCTTGATAATCCTGTTTGTTTCTTTTATAGTAGTGTTATCAGTTCTGGAATCGAGTGACAAATGTAATGCCATGAATGAAGTTACAGAGCAGTCATTTGTCATAAGATCAGTAATTTGATCATAGATGTAATTTGTGGGTAATTGAGTAATGTGTATATAAGTAGTTAGAGAAATGGAATGATGTTACATCATTTGGGTAAGTATGAGATTATAGGTGGAAAGTATATAAGAGAGTTAGTAAATGAATTTGGAGGTATCTTTTTTCTTTGCTGCAAGCTCGACACAAGTCTAGCTCGTCATTAATCCTACCTGCCTACCCGAAAGATAGGCTAGACAGATAAGAGTATGGTAGCCCAGCTGTACAAGTTAGATACCAAAGGATAGTGAAATAGCATGGGTAAGCAATTCAATTATTAGATAATAGTAGTAAAAGAGAAAAAACATAAAGAAATTATTATAAAGAGAATAGTACGATTCTAAGAACAGCTGGTGGCCACATGATGCAGTAAGGGAAATTCTGTTTATTTATTTCATAGTAGTGT
Organism: Cetraspora pellucida; assembly: GCA_910591915.1. Taxonomy (NCBI): domain Eukaryota; kingdom Fungi; phylum Glomeromycota; class Glomeromycetes; order Diversisporales; family Gigasporaceae; genus Cetraspora; species Cetraspora pellucida. The sequence continues at coordinate 2,879 of CAJVQA010004197.1, read as the reverse complement.
TATCAGTTCTGAGATCGAGTGACAAATGTAAATACTATATGTAGAGAATATATTATATGAAAATAATAAATTAAATATAGTTATACCTCCAAGTACTATTCAAAAATTAAGCCAGATGTATGGTAAATAATATTCAGATCTTAATTAAAGAAAATAGAACATACATTCTATACTCATATAAGGAAACTATTAAGGTAGTTTCCTCACTATAATAGAGTAATTTTTTAGAATGTTTTAATTTTTATTATTATATATAATATTATAATAGATAAATTTTTTAGTTTAATCACTATGTTATATCAAAAGTTGAAATTGTTAAAGCTGACCAAGTTGAGTTTGTATTGAGCCAGCACAAACTCAGATTTTTAATAAATTTGCCAGCTCTAACAATTGTAATCACAATCACAATCATAATCACTTTATAATTAATTTATTAATTACGTTAATATAAATAATCATTGTTTACATATTTAAGCAAAAATTGCTTTTAAAATTATTTTATTTTTATCCTTGAACATTTAAAATGTCTAATGAAACTTCTGTTTTCGATAATATTAATGAACTTGATGCACCACCTTTTGATTTAGACAGCACTTTTAAAGTGGAATGATATATTCATAAAGCTCAATCAATTAAAATTAAATAAAGAGAAAACACACAAAAACAAAAAACTGATCTAGTTACTGGTAAATGATATACAAATATTCCTATTGCAAAAACTTTGGATATAGATCTAGCACTAGTTAAAAGATGCAAGGTAATTTTATAAATATAAACAACTTTTAGTAAAAAAACTTTATATAATAACATTATTTTTTATAATAGTAATACCTTCGTGACTTGCAAAAAAATAGTGTTTATAGGGGTGTGGCAACCTAGTGAAGTGGTCAAATTGTCAACCCCCCAAGTGGTAGGTTGGGTGTTCAAATCCTATCGACAGCGAAAATTTGGATAATCATCTATGTAATATTCATATTACGGTAGCTGTTACTAATGGTTGGGTTAGGATATCTGTAATGGCGGTCGCACCAGCATAACTGGCAGGTCATGGGCATCTGTGCAATGTTGAAGTTATACAAAGGAATGCAAACTGACATATCAGGCGATGCAAATACTAGATAAGTCCTTGTGGCCATGTAAATTCGTTAAAATTGGATAACAAGAAGTCCATTTGGGAAGACCCGAGTAGAAAGGTAGCTGGATCTTTGATGGCCCTACTGTAAAGGCTAACTCAGCAAAATGGATACCTAGATCTAGTATCTGGTCCTAGTAGCAGACAGGCAAGAATCTCCGGGTTGGGAGTCTCAGAGGTACCACCAACCAGGCTGCCAGAATGAACTGAAGGAAAAAGATATTGGGCTGACTCGATATACTAATAGACTGGTTGTAGTCCTACACAGGCTATCTGGATTGAGAGTCTGGTAAAAGGATAGGGGAAAAGGCAGGAGTATACTAAAGTACCAGAGTTATACTGTAAAGTAGATGCTAGAGTCTAAGTGAACTTTACAAAGGCATAGTGGTTTAATGTTAGCCCTGACTGCAAGTGTTGGTTCTGCCATAGTGATACCTAGGTCAGCTATAAAAATAAGTACAAAAGGCTCTGAGAGGTTTACCTCAAGAATAAATTAGTCCTAAGATTAAAGATGATGATCTGGTACATCTGAGATGACCAGTGATGTTAATACAAGTTACAGATTCAGAGAGTTTAAAGTGGAACATCCAAGCAGAGGTGTTAGATACGGCAATTGGTAGGGAACCTTTGGGTGGACTCCTTAAATAGGTAATATAGAAAAGTTACACATGTAGCCAATTGTACGCTCTTCTGTAGTGGTTCATTGAACCACAATACTGATAAGTGATTAATAAAAGTCAAAAGACCAAAGAGGTCACCTTAATACCAAAAAAAAAAAAAAATTTTGTTTATTTAAAAAAAAGCAATATTAAATATATTTCCAAAGAAATTCAAAAGGAATGGTTTAAAGAGGTTATGAAAGAATTTCCAGAGTTTTTAAATACAGCCAATAATTGGGTGTTTTATGAAATGCTTTGACAAATAATTAATTCAAACGGTATTATTTTTAAATAATTTTAGTATAAATAGATTATTTATATTAATTTTATATATCAATTTAAGTTGATTATTTTAGGCATAAGCCTAAATGACTAACATATGCTTCACAAAAATGGCCAAATAAATGTACATAAGAATTTATTTCTGAAGATAATAATTTTGATAATATTTATATTATTGCTTTTTATTATTATTATTTTAATACATATCGATATATATTTATAATAAAAAATTAAAAATTTAAATGATATACTGAATCAAGAAATCGATGATTTACCTGATTAAGAAATTGACAATATACTCAATCAAGAAATCAATGATGCACCTAATCAAGAAATTAACGATAATACACTTGATCAAAAAATTGATGATGCACATAATCAAGAAATCGATGATGCACATTATCAAGAAATCGATGCATCTAATTAAGAAATTAATGATGTATGAATTTAGTAATTAATGATACTTCTTATCAAGAAATGCAAGCAATTCAAGAAATTGATAATATAGAGACTAATGATATTAATGAAAAGACAAATGATAATTTAGAATATAATAAAGAAAATTGAAGATTTAAAAAAGGTTTGTTTAAAAATTATTTTATTAAATTTATATTAATATATTAAAATACTATATACATATACATTATAATAAAAATTTTAGCTACTGTTGATAATAGTAATAATAATCAGAATCAAAAACCTAATAGTAAGTTTAAAAATAAAAAAATATTAATTGTATATTAATATTTTTATATTTAATATATATTTTAATTACTACTAAAAAAATAATAACTTTCAAGCTAAAG
>CAJVQA010004196.1:0-18005 GCA_910591915.1 Cetraspora pellucida | reverse complement strand
GCTTTCGAGTAACGTTACGCGACGTCGACGATTCTGGAGCGACAATTCGTCGCATTCGCTCCATCCTAGGATCCGCCTTATTTACCCGTGACAATACGTATAATTACAAATTCTATGGATGTTTAAATTAATTAAAACGATTCAAGTAGATATTATTTTTGCTTTAAAAATAAATTGTCGTAAAAAAAGATTGGTTTTAAAAATGGGTCGGCGGGTACTTTGTATGGCCTAATAGAAACCGACTTGAAACAACCTTTCAGAGTCACGAATGCCTACAACCTTTTGATATGTTCAAAGGCTTCCACTTGCCTTTCTCGACACCTACATTGAACTGAGTTAAAAAGAAAAGATACTGAACCTTTTAAAAACGTTCTTGTATGTAGACAATAGCACAGATCTGAACATTGCTTAATCATGCACTTTTTTTGATTCACGAAGACAAAAAAAAAAGACGAAATTTGATTTTTATTGTAGCATCACAAATGTGATGAACTAGTTTAATTTTGTTTGGCATGAGTGCAATAATTAGTAATTAGGACTTCAGAGTTACTGTCACTGTAACCGGTGTTACTGTGATCTTGCTCAAACTGTTTTAAGGTTAAATACAGTAGGTCTCGCTTGGCACCTTATACACTGACACTTTCACTGGTAAGTATTTTAAACTTACATATTGTTAGCGTATTTATCAGTCAAAAGACTAACTGCTTTACTTTATTTACGCTTGATATTTATACTAATTTTCATTAATTTATTTTTACATTTCCTTTAGCTTTCTTGATTTTATACAACCTGTTATCGATCAACATCCCTCTCACTAAGTATTGGAGTTGTTCTGTAACTATGCGACAGTTACCAATTTCGTTATTAGCTTAGTTTTTGTAGAACCATTTAACATTCCTACTGATAATATTCTGCTTGATTATTAGCTATTTACCCTACTGAATAGGAATTCAACCGGCTGAATACACATTTAGCAAACAGAATGCTATCAAAATGTTGACAATAACCAGCATACATTCAATACCTTAGACAATATTAAACAAACCGAAAATAATATATGTGCACTTTGATTAGTTTATGATATTTCGTCATAAAAATATAGAAGATTAAAAAAAATTGCGCATGTAATTTATACTAATTTTTTTACAATTATAGTTATTTATTTCCAAATATATTCAATAAATATTTTTATGAATATATTAAAATATTCATTAGTAAGGTTGCCTGCCGTAATAGGTTTACTAGGGTTGGAAACAAAGTTGACAATGGACTATGTCCATTAAAAATAAGTTTGTCAATGGATCTCAATGGACCAATGTTATAATCCATTTATCCATTGGTCCATTGATCCATTAGTATAAGTCCGAATAAGGTTTCGAATTTCATATTGTATAGTATTATAAATTCATTTATAAAAGCTATATAATTATTTGATCTACTTGTCCATTGATCCATTGGAATAGTGATTACCCAATGGAACTGGTCAATGGACTTGAGCTCCATTCATACCAATGGGTAAATGTGCCAAACTTGGTTGGAAGGTTGCAATCTTTCGTCTCGAAGTTGTAATTTTTTTTCCATAATAGGTGCAATAGCATTAATAGGTATAATGATCTGATTAGTAATGGCACATTAAATCAGATATTAACAAGATTCAGTAATTATGTAAGATAGATTACGGAATTAAAGCTAATTTCAAAACCCTCCCATGTACGTACGTACGTACGTACATGGACATATTTGATATACAAATGTATATTTCTAATAACTATAACTATATTATATATTAAAGACCTATAATGCGCCTGTCCATGTTAAAAGTATTCTAGATTTGTTTGCTTATACAAGCATACAAGCATGAATACTTCCAAAAAACAAACCGGTTTCGACTCTTCGAGTTTATCAAACCTTTGGAAAATTTGATTGAATAATGGTGATAGAATGCGATAATTAAATTTAGATATATATCAATTTGGTCAGATTTTTTAGGGATTAAGTCATTAAGTTATAAACTCAAAAAAATCGTTTTTTCTGATGGCACTTAAATGCAAATATTTTGAAAATTTTAAAAGTCAATTTTCTTTCACATATACTGTTATTTGTTATCATTAATTTATTAAGCTTTACACGTCTATAAGATACAATTACTTATGTTTTTACGACAATTATAACATATTGCCTGTTACGGCATTTACAACGATGCGGCATTACGACATATTTACAACTTTGAGTATTAGTTGTAATTAGGGTTGTAACCCAAGTTGTATATTCATTATTGCTAGATTTTTCGATTAACATCCAGATATTTAAATAGTTGAACAAATGAATATCCAGATTTTTATTTTTTTGATCAGACCCAAACACTGGTACATATCAGTTTCTATTACTAGATTTAAATTAGATAAAACCAAATTGATTTGTATTTCAAAATTTTCACTCTCCAAAAGGTTATAATTTTATTTCTTTGTTCGTTTTTTTGCTTGAGATGAGCATCTTTGTTAGTAAGATAGTCGAATACGTGTTTCATTTATTTCACATTTATTTCACATTTTTTTCTTTTTACTTATGGTAAACTATCTTGTTCAAGTTGAACCGACTTACGTAAATTATCATTTATCCAATTCAAAAGATAGTATAAAAATATAATTAATAGATCAAGTGTAACTACGAAAAGATAAAGTAATGATGCTAGCACCTCAAATGGTGGTGGTCTGAATGCTTTTAAAAAAAGACCCAAAATATGTTAATATAAATTGATTCTATCACAATAAATCATAAAAAAATTCCAATACCTAAGCTAATTGTGTAAAGCGAATTTATGAATATGTCCATTGCTAAAAATAAGAATGAAATGCCATGCACGATCTTCTCACCTATTTTAAAAATATATATAAATATATAATCAATATAAAAACATACAGAAATAAACTTTATGAACATAAGACATACAATATATTTGATAAAATTGAGGTATATATCCAGTGAAACATAAAATAATTGGTAATATTCCGCTGACTGTTTCAGGCCATTTAATGTTTTTTTCATTTGCAGCCTCAAATTTTAAAAAATAAAATATTAATTAGTTTTAAAACAAACAAATCATAAAAAGAACTTCATGCAATGACAATTTAAAATATATCCAGCATGAATAATAATAATAATAATAATAATAATAATAATAATAATAATAATAATAATAATAATAATACTCACTCTAATTCCAAGAATACAGGCCATTTCAAAAATAGCGCACCCAATACAAATGCCGGAAAATAACAAACCGGCCCTAACTTTTTTACCAATAAAATAGGGATGGTCATAATACAAACTTTGTATTAAGCAAAACCAAGTTGCTATGCTAAACATCTGCGGTTGAATCATTAATGGTATCGAAAGTTGAATGGCAACTGCATATATTCCTGCAAACATGCCGGATGATGCCTTATTGATTTATCGGAAGGGCTTAATATTATATAAAGAGGATAAGAGCTTATTATGAATCAATTGTTGCTTACCCAGATTATAAGTGTTCCAGACGAAAGACCTTTTGAAAAGATCATGTGATTTTTTAAAGAAATAATTTTACAATCATCATTAAGTATCTTACTGAATATAGGATATGAGAGAATTATATGACGCAGCAACATATGACCTTTAATGCTATTATGCAGTATTGATAATTGCTATGTTGATATAATTCCCTTAAATACTGTGTTGCGCCTTACCTTTGGCTGATTTATTGCGCCAAATTTTATAAACTATATATTTGAAAATAATTGAGAACGAGACAATGAAAAATTATTATTATTATAAGTTATTTGATAAGCCTAATAATACCTTGAGGTACTAATTGAATCGATCGTAAGACAGTTCCAATAAGTCCAAATACATTTTCTAAAATAATAAAACTATTTGAATGATTTACGTCCATTTATAATGTGCGATAAATACGAAAAATAAATCAAACTTAAAAAGATATTTAACTTTTTTTTATAATAAAAATTTTTGATGATTGTGCTACAGTTCTAGAGTTTATTTTAAATAGCATTGTGGAGGCACCAAGGCAATGTGTACCAGATCGATATGTCATTGTGGAACTGATGGAAGGACAATCGTATAAAAAATCTAGATCTGTAATTCTAATTCGGAAAACGAATTGTCAAAGATTAAATTACAGCATTTATCAGCCAACCAAACGAATTCTCATATGAAAAATGAAACATATTTGATCCATTTTCATTTGACATTATATTTGTGGAATCATACAATATATTTTTTTGGCTTTTCTTGAAAGTTTGTTGCAAAATAAATGGATGCTTTACCCTTAAATCGTCAATTTAACTTTAAATCTACAATTATATAGAATATGATCCAATATAATTTGCAGCTAAATCACAGATCAGGGATGAAATTGCAGGCCAATAAAACCGTTTAAAGGAGTGATTAATTTGATACAAATATGTATGCATTATTTGCGAAAAAAACCATTAAAGAGAAACTATTTTGTTAATTTTATGTATTACAACGTTCATTATACTATTTCATTCTGATGATAAACGTCTGACGTATCTCAAACTATACATGGGTGTCTAAATTATGGATGTTTTACGGCAGAAGGAATGTCAAAATGTTACGTATCTAATTTTTATTTTTTTATTTTTTTTTTTTGTTGCCGATATTATTATAGACTACAATATTCTATTATATTTAAGGGTGTATTCACATAACATAGTAGAAGTAAAATCTTCAAATATTTAATCTCTAGCCAAGTTTATTACTCAACTTATTCGTAATTACTTTATTACAGGATTTTCTTATTTTGCTGAAAACTTATATTAATATTAACACGAAGAATTGTTTTCGATAAAAACCTGTTTGACCAATTTTAATTCGTTCTTAGTATATTCATTAATAAAGTTGTTTACTTGATATATATCATAACTTGAGTGCCAAATAATTTTTTTGCGATTTATAACTAAATATGTTATTAACGTTAAATATATCGCTAAAATGGTTAACCAAATTTAATACGTTCTTGCATAAATAAAGTTATTGCCTAAGCGCATTTATGGGGGTTGCGATTAGAGATAGCCAATAATATCATAGCACGGTCATTATCACGTGATAAAGATATGTGTAGCCAAGCCCGGCAAAACCATTTACCCTATTTTTAACTACTACTGGTTATTCACTCTTACCGGACCCTGCAGCTATAAATAATACATTAGATTGGTTGGGGATCACATGATGCATTTTTAGAGGGAGTCTTTTATGAATGAGTCAAACAACTAGCGTGCAATTACAGAATAAAGAACGTGCATTTATCTATAAGTCCCATTGCTGTATTTAGGGAGTTGTATTTATGGGTATGACTACAACTGAAGTTCTATGTAGAGAAAAAATTTAGGCTGTAATACAACGCATCAAAAGGTTTTCGTCAAGTTGACACTGATTCCAATACCATAAAGTTGGCTGATTTGGTTGAGATTACGTTCTTTGGGAAAATAGCTTTCTTAAAATCATATAGTAACCAGTTTTGGCCTGATAAAATTCTGGTGAACGTAAGGCACGACGATTTACAGTTCGTATCTTGAATAGCTTATTTAAATGCTTAATAAATGTTTTTTATACTCGTGAATTAAAGAAAAAAAATCAATATATAGTTAATATTCATGAACTTGAATAGCATATTGACATATTTAAATGCTTAGATTCTTCATACTTACGAATCAAAATTAGTATGAATTTAACAGACATATATTGCGAATAAAACGAGTTTCAATTTATAGTTTGCATTGGTATAGCAACTTTGAATATATGTAAAAAGAATTTTAACTTTTCACCCGGCCATGTAACGAGAACCAATTTTATTTATTTATGCGACCTAATTAAAAAAAAAAAAAAAATCGAAAAAAACTTAAGCTAACTAAATGTCTACTAAATAGATAATCTAGAAAACTAGACTAGATTCTAATAGAATATGTAATAATTTTATTCGCGATAATTTAGTAGATAAATATAAGAGTCATAAACAAAAGAATCGGATATTTTAGTTTGACTATTGCTTAATATTTCATAGTGTTTTTATTCGAATGCACTTAAAGACGGTATGCATAGGGCGAGCAACTTAGAACGAATTCATTAGAAATTTACTATACGTCCGTTTATATTAACGCATAGACAGCTTCTAAAAGAAACCAAATTTTAGGCTTTGAATTTTCAGGGCTGAGTTGATTTATTATAAATTAAAAAGCATGATGCTAGTTTTTTATTAATTTTGTACATATCGATATGTTAGACGTCGCTTTCATTTTTTTTCTTGGTTTTGCAATAAGATCACATGATGTGCGAAATTTTTATGACTGGTATTAGTAGTTATAATTAACGCCCATGCCCACTATTTTGAATAGTTTCTGATACAGTCCTACTCCTATATAATAACCTCCTATATAATCACAAATTCTATATAATCACCTTAAATTTTTAAAAAAACCATTAATAAACTTAAAAAATTCTATATAAGCACATTATAATTGAATTTTTATAATTACATATTGTTTGCTTGGAACAAACAGCGTGATTATAGGGGATGATGACTGTATTACATTTGACCTAATTTATATAATATCGAATAAATTTTCTTCTTAAAGATGACAACGCTTTTAAATAAATATCCTCAGTGCAAAATTATTTTATGAAAAAGAAGCAAATGTCTTGATAATTGTAAATAACATATCATATTTAAAAACTAATAAGCACAAAAGACAAAACCAAATTACTGAACCTGTCGAAATATCAAATCAACAAAATTTAACTATAAACAAGCTATTAATGTTTGAATTAATTAAAGCTTTGATTTGGATTCCTCTTTTGTGTGTAGATATAGAGCATTCATTTCATATTATAAGCATATTATAGATGATAGATGGAGTAAAAAAATATTGAAAGAATAAAATTTTTAACGAACATAACTTTGGCGAAGATGATGTAAATAATAAATTTTAGTTTGCTAATCATGCTAATTTTACTAGCTACTTTTGCTAGCTACGTTTGCTATTAATGACCACTGGCACTGGCTCTGCTGTCGACGTACCTGAGGTTACAATTTACGCCGATTAAAATGTAACGTACGTCAAATTTTAATGCAAGTTTTATATAATATTTTTAAATATATACAGTAAACCAAAACTCTTTTGATATTTTCTTTACAACATGGCTTCAAATACTTCATTAGTTTTTCATTTCTTTCACTTCAAACCTTTGATAATTATTGAAAACTACTAAAAGACATATAATGGAAAATACAATCGTTGTCTGGCCGTTTTACAAAAACTCCATTAAGTAAACATGAAAAGCCCAGCTTTAAATATTAGGTTTTTTATACCATTATATGTCAATATTAAAAAGCATTTACGTGTGTTAATTTAAAATATCAAATAGGTTAAAATAAAAAGACAAGCATTGCCTTGTATGGTTATTCAAAAAAGACATAAATTCAATAGGCATATTTACGAAATGCAAGATCTCTAAAATATTACAAATGAACTAGTCAAAATTAATAATTGTCATAGTAATAGCAAGAGTAGTTCTCGTTATAAGAACAGTATTACTCTTTGTAATTTGTTTACCAAATACATGCAAAATCATTAAGTTTGTTATTCTAAATATTTTAAAATAATAATATCGATGTAATAGTTTTTTAATTTATTATCGATCGGTAAAATCATACCGATTAAAATGACACGTAGCTACGTACGTACGTCAATTGTTAACGGAAATTTGAAAGTAACGTCTTAACATATCTGAGTGCGGCTAATGGAAAACCTCGTTCCTGTTTTTTTTTTTTTTGCTAGACTCGGCTGATCTGAAACATGTGTGATACGAAAGTAATAGTTAATCGAGATTTTTCCTTTTTACATTCATAGATCCGTTTCCACTTACATATACAATGATTTATTCTCCGCCGTAACCATATTTACCAATCATTAATCTATATTTAACAATAATAAACTTGAATTCACTTTGCAATAATATTAAGTTCATATGTACGACTGACGACTGATCAATAATAAACTTTAGCAATAATGATATTTTCACATCTTGACCATGTAAATTTTCAATAATTATTATACTAGTTATTTGCAACCTGTCTGTCTTAACGAAGTCAGGAGTGTAAAAAATCTTTAAATGGAAACTTGTAAGTTTTGTTTTATGAATTTAGCAAATGGGTTTAAACTTGTTAATAGTACTATTTAATCACTTATCGTATTTTTGGTTAACTTTCTGCGTCAGAAAAAAACATAATACAAAAGCATTATTTCTGACTAGTAGTAATGTACTGCATTATTACACTTCCCCATACAAAGTATTTACAGCTGTTCTCATAAATTTTGGACAAATGAAAAATTTGCTCGTTACCCGAAAATCTTTTCAGTTTCGTTCTGTAAATTACCTAACTTTCTGAAAACTATATCGCTGTTTTAGAATCTCCAGCCCAAAGATAGTGATGTAATTTCTGGAGAGTTAAATAATTTATAGGACGAAACTAAAAAAACGAATAAATTTTAAATTCGTCCAATCAGTATTTGGTTTTTATTTATATTGGTCAACGTATAAATTTAAGTAAATCCCATGATTCTTGATAGTGTTAGAGGTTAAAAACCGAATATGCAGCGTAACATTCCTCAACGGGTAGTAGAGGCGGATTTACGATTTGGCACAAGGTCAAGGCGATCGTTAAGGAGCGTTACAAGATAAGTATAAAGATTTTAAAGAGTGTTATTGTATTGGACGGTTCAAAGGGTCTTTATTAAAGATTTAATTATTATTGTAGGGCACTACTGCACTATAGAACTATAGGACTATATTCGGGTACTATTCTGAACTATGAACTTGAACTGTGAACTTAAGAGCTACCTTTCAAGAGGGGAAAATTCCACCCCTTTTTATAACAAATTGTCCGTGAGAAGAGCACGTACAAGTCCACGACTCTTCTTTTGTTCCCATCGAATTCCAACCTTTTTTTGTTCTAACCTTTAACCCCTTTCATACAGCCTTCTCGTTACTTTAGCATTTCTCACAGTCGTCATAGAACCGATGAGAAATGTTTCAGTACTGTACGTCCGGGGCCAGAACCCAACATAATTATTACAATCGCATCCCCCTTGACATCGCCTCACATTTAACCCAAGTAGGGTAGAGTCAACGTCCATTCCCAGTCGCAGTGGTGCGAGCAGGTTGGTCCAGATCGACCTTTCTTTAATTGGAGGGTGGTGGGGTCCCACATGGAGGCTTGTGTACTGTCATATGGCTTTCTTGGGGCCGGGCGCATATTTTTCAAGTGGATCGTCATGGGCACTACCGGTTAGGCAAGTAGGCCACTATGACGATCACTTTGCAGGTTTTTCGGCGTGACGGTTTTACCTCTAACAATAGTATAGCATTAGTGATCTTAGGTAGCAATAAAGAGGTAATGCGACAATTGAATACTTAAGGTAAAAGAGTTTGTGTACGCAATAATATCGATATGCTATGTTGATATTTGCAAATTTTGCCTATTACTTCATTGTATATGAGTGCGAGGAAATGTCTGACTTCGGGCTTTTAGGTTCATAGTTTATTATTGACTAGACTAGCCTGACGGGCGACACATATGATAAAATAAATGATAAAATAAGTAATTACATTTCTGCATTTATTTTTTGATCAAGGTTAAATACTAAATTTGATAAATAATCAATAATAAACTTGAAAGCCTAAAGCTGGTTTACCTTGGCATTATTCATATATTATATATATATAAATGATTTGTACATGGGGAAAATGGGGTATTATCCGTATAATAATGCTTCACTAACTCCAATACTGGAGATAATATGCGATTTAAATAAAATATCTCTGTTCAAAAGTCAAATAAAAATTAAATCAAGGATAAAAATTATGCCAAGAATTGTATCCAAATACTCAAAAAATGTCTACTATCTTTACGTAAAATTATGCATTTAACATTTACCTGACTAACATTGTGAATATGTGTGAAAATTTCAATTTTGCATAATACCGCTCATTCCTTGAATTTTGCACTGCGCCTTGACGTTAGTTTTAGTGTTATTTAATGCTTTATGCGTATCGTATGCATAGTACAGTTACACAAAATTAGCAATAACGTTAATTTAAGCTGATTCAGATTTTTTTCTAATGTTAACTCGTTTCTTTAAAAAGCAATATGAAAAGTATTTCTAAGAGTATGTTTAGCCGTACAAAATCATCTAAGAAAGAAGATTCTAATGCAATAAATGAACTTGGAAATAAATATCGACATGGAGTAGGGGTTGAAAAGGATGAACACAAAGCATTCATTAATTATCAAAAATCTGCAGAGATGAATGATTCTGATGCAATTTATCAAATTGGATATTGTTATCAACATGGAATAGGGGTTGAAAAGGATGAACACAAAGCATTCATTCATTATCAAAAATCTGCAAAGATGGGTAATGCTAGTGCAATACGTGAAGTTGGATATTGTTATCACCATGGAATAGGGGTTGAAAAGGATGAACACAAAGCATTCATTCATTATCAAAATTCTGCAGAGATGGATAATTCTGATGCAATTTATCTAATTGGATATTGTTATCAACATGGAATAGGGGTTGAAATGGATGAACACAAAGCATTCATTTATTATCAAAAATCTGCAGAGATGGATAATTCTTATGCAATAAGTCAAATTGGATATTGTTATCACCATGGAATAGGGATTGAAAAGGATGAACAGAAAGCGTTTATTCATTATCAAAAATCTGCAGAGATGGGAAATGCAGGTGCAATTTATCAAATTGGATATTGTTATCACCATGGAATAGGGGTTGAAAAGAATGAACACAAAGCATTCATTCATTATCAAAAATCTGCAGAGATGGCTAATGTTAGTGCAATTTATCAAATTGGATATTGTTATCAATATGGAATAGGGGTTGAAAAGAATGAACACAAAGCATTCATTCATTATCAAAATTCTGCAGAGATGGATAATTCTGATGCAATTTATCTAATTGGATATTGTTATCAACATGGAATAGGGGTTGAAATGGATGAACACAAAGCATTCATTTATTATCAAAAATCTGCAGAGATGGATAATTCTTATGCAATAAGTCAAATTGGATATTGTTATCACCATGGAATAGGGATTGAAAAGGATGAACAGAAAGCGTTTATTCATTATCAAAAATCTGCAGAGATGGGAAATGCAGGTGCAATTTATCAAATTGGATATTGTTATCACCATGGAATAGGGGTTGAAAAGAATGAACACAAAGCATTCATTCATTATCAAAAATCTGCAGAGATGGGTAATATTAGTGCAATTTATCAAATTGGATATTGTTATCAATATGGAATAGGGGTTGAAAAGGATGAACACAAAGCATTCATTCATTATCAAAAATCTGCAGGGATGGGTAATTCTGATGCAATTTATCTAATTGGATATTGTTATCAACATGGAATAGGGGTTGAAAAGGATGAACATAAAGCATTCATTCATTATCAAAAATCTGCAAAGATGGCTAATGTTAGTGCAATTTATCAAATTGGATATTGTTATCAATATGGAATAGAGGTTGAAAAGGATGAAATTAAAGCATTCATTTATTATCAAAACTCTGCCGAAATGGGAAATGTTACTGCAATAAATCAAATCGGATATTGCTATCGAAATGGGATTGGAATATCAAGAGACTTACAAAAGGCTGATTATTGGTATCAAATGTAATAATCTATTTATTTTATTTATTTTATTTTAGATAATTGTAATAATAGTATACCTTTAATAATAATTAGTGAGAGAAATAAGTTATCAGGTAATTTGTAATCATAATAACCCGTGCATTGATTTAGTGACCGGGTACAATATAGTTGCAAAATAACGCATCCTTACACATCATTTTATTTGCCTAAGCGTTATGTCAAGACGCCCATGTGCATTATAACGAAATAAAGAGTCAAAGTTTTGAACTTGATATATATCAATTCACTAATACATGTCATATGAATGCGATTATTTCAGGATGCGCATGGGCGTTATTTTGAACCAACAGATGCTATTTTAAGAAGATGCAATTTCAGATATAACGTTCACAAGCTTTATTTCGCGCTATATGGTACTATTGATATTCGATTTATTTTGGGGTTAATTTGAGATTTAATAGTTGACTTTTTTTAGCCACAAATGAATGGATATATAAAAATTTTGACATCAATGATACTATCAAAAAACTATTAGTTGAAGAAAAATATCCATTATTATGGATTTCTTATAAAGAATTTGAAAATATTAAGAAGATAGGACAAGGTGGATTTGCAACAGTATATTTTGCCATTTGGTCAAGAAAAACGCAAGATAATACTGCACGAACAAGTGTTGCGCTTAAATTACTTCACGGATCAAAATCTTACAGTGAAGGATTTATTAAAGAGGTGATTTTTATTTTCATGTTTACTGTTGTCTAATAATTTAAGATTTTAATAATTTTCTTAATATTAAAGTTAAAAGCATATTGTGATATTGGTTCTAAAAATCCTTCATTTCTAAATTGCTATGGAATATCAAAAGATGATATTTCCGAAGATTATATTATTGTTTTAGATTATGCAGCAATGGGTTCCCTACGTCAAAATCTTCATTCTGTAGTAGAAATGGAATGGAAAGATAAATTAAATTTGTTGCAATGTATTGCTTCCGATCTTCAAATAATTCATTCTCATGAACTTATTCATCGAGATTTACATAGTGGTAATATTTTACAAAGTAATTTGTATAGTGCATATATTGCGGATTTAGGATTTTCAACATCAATATCATTAAATGCAGAAAAGCGTGGAATTTATGGAGTTTTACCATATATTGCACCAGAAACTTTAAATGAAGGGCAATATACAATGGCATCGGATATTTATTCATTTGGAATAATTATGTGGGAAATTTTATATGGAAAACCGGTATCTTACAATCAGGAATTTGGAATACAACTTCAAATACAAATATGCCGTAATAATTTAAGACCACATATTATTGAGGGCTCTCCACAATGCTATATAAATCTAATGAAGAAATGTTGGGAAGTGAACCAGAAAACCGTCCGTCAGTAACAGAGATCTGTGAAATTTTTACCAAATGGCAAAATGATAAGAATATTTTATTAGAGTTAGATAAATCAAAAGATATATTAGAAAATGTCAAAAATATACAAATGCAATCATATTCGGAAGTCATTTATAAAAGTAAATTTATTAATTATACTACATCACATCATCAAGGTAATTACTGTAAATTTTTTTTTATTTATTAATAAATTTAGATCAAATATAGTATAAGGGACACCTACTTTATATCAATTGATTTATTAACGGTGTCCCTTATACTATATTTGATCTAATAAACTTTTTAAAATTAATTATAATTATTTATTTTAGATAGTGCAATAGAAGAGTTGAATATCGAATAATTCAAATCATAGTTTTTATATTATACTGTCTAATTAAATCTTAAGAAGTTACTGTATTGCTTATAGAAATATTGAATTTACAGAAGCAATTGATGATATAATTATACAAGGGCAAATTCGCGACTGACAGTGTTGTCAATAGAAAGTCACTAAAAGTTATTGGAAGTCATTAGAAGTTAAAATTAATAATTCCATTGAATTTTTCACCGTTATAGACTATACACAAATACTAATACCATGTATATAATTTTATAAACATGGTGTATTAAAAACAGTTTATATTATAGCTTTTGTTAGTATATATACTAACAAGTTTTGTTTCTCGATTTTTATGATCAATTATCTAATTTAAAATATTTCATTTTATTTTGTGTAATTTTTCATTTTCTAACAAATTAGATTTTTAGTTGCTGGACTTACAAAAAGTAAGCTTAATAAAAATAACTTGAAGACTGTAATTTCAAAATTACTAGCTTGTAATTTAAGTATTTGTCATTATTAGACAAATTGAATAATTGAATTTTTATTTGAAGTTTGTTAACAATCTGTTAAGAAATAATATTTTGTTTGTGTCTTAATGCTAGCAAATATACCAAATAATATATATATAGGTTATTATTACTATTTGTGACAGAGTTATTACAATAATAATATTTATCTCTAGTCTCTTTTACATTCCCAAATTTACAACATCAAACACATCTGAGATATTCAACTACAACACCATATTTCTAACCTTCTTAAATGACTTAATAATCCTAACCTATCAGGCACATCAACCCACATCTGAATTTAATAGTTACAAAACAACTCTTGGTCCCCTACTAATATCTTCTTACATTCTAATCCTATTATTGACAGTCTTAACTGTTTAAGTACAAACTTTAAAAGTATCCAGCTTATCAAATATATTAGTTGGACATTTTTTATTAATCCAACTTATAACATTCCATTTATATTAAATAATGAAGTTATCTCTCTTGAATCCCTTCTTTCCTCTTATCCCAAATATTTCATTTTCAAAAAACAACTTAGATATCACAAATTAATCTTTCATGAACAACTTATTACATTTAATAATTCATATTTATTATACTAGAAATATATTTTTTCTAGATTAAACAAGTTTTCTAAAGATATTGTATCTCAATGGTTTACTATTCTTGAGGATATTATGACAAGTCATTCTCATCAACATACTCTATATGATTATTTTAATCTATCTTAAATAACTATTTTTCTTATATTACTGCTTATTTCACTTCTAATACCAAATTCTGGTTATTTACTGTTCTCAATAATCAAATAATTATTGACAAGACTAGAAGACATAATACTCCTATAGGCCTTATCCTCATTACTTATTGATACTGCTCATATCAGTTCCAGTTTTCAAATCTATATCTTATTCTCTTCTTAATTATTATATTATACTCTGGATATTATTTTAATTCTAATATAATTGCCAACAAATGCAGTATCTTTATTTCTATAAATCTGACTACAAAACTATTCTACCATATTAATACTAACAAAACTCTTAACTTACATATCAACTTTTTTGTTATTACATACTCTGTAACTATCTAACATCTTTTACATATTTCATTACCTTCTTCACTAATAATCAACTCACAACAATTACCTTAAATCTTCTAGTCTAATTAACTTATTGATAGCTTACAATCTATTGTTAATTCCAATTATAATCTAATTATTATTTTATTTTATACTGATGGTTCTGTTATTAAACTTAATATCCCTCAATGTTCTATAGATGTAGATTGGATTCAATTCAATAATTCTATATCTATTTACTTATTTCAGATATAAGTTAAACTCTGGCATGCTTCTTTAAAGCTAAAATCCTTATTATTCTCTTAGTAATTATAACTGGTTTTAGAAATTATTTTGTTTATATCTTTACAAACTCACAATCTATTATTTCTAAATATTATAATATCTGATTATCAGCATTCAAACTCTCTCACACTCATACTTCATACTTTTCTATTTAGCAAATATTTATCAATTTTATTAATTTATACAATATTTAGCTTATTTTTCACAAAGTTACTGTACACCAAGATGATCCATTTAATAATCTTGTTGATTAACTTAATTATAGTTACCAAATACTACTTTTTTTAATATTCTTAACTAACAACTCTTATAATTCTGTCTATACTCCATTTATTGACTAATTTTTTATTGAAATTCCTATTCAATACTTTATTCATACCATTTGTCAAACTTATATTATAACACTTTGGATATCTTAACATCATTTTTAACAATGGTTTACTATTGCTTCTAATATCAACTAGAAAGCCATTTGGCTTTATATCAATAATAATTAAAAGGTTTCTAATTTTGTTTACATTTTTCATTCCTCTATTCTAAAAACTTTTTATGTTAAAATTCTTTTGAATGAACTACCTATTCCTCATATTCTTTACAAACTTAATTCCTTTTACTCTTCTCTCAGTCACCAATACAACCAAATAGTTCTTCATTATACTAGACTCTTTGTTCTTCTACTTAAATAATTTATCACTTAATCTCTAATTCTCTTAAATGCTACTATTCTTGATATGTCCTTCAATCTTGTTTCTAATTTACATCAAGAAATTCTCATACTTAATAGCTTTAAACTACATAACTCCTTATATATGCCATCTCTTATCTTTATTTTATCTAGTTTAGTTCATATTAATCTTATTTCTACTATTCATAATACTTCTATTTTATACTGTACAGCTACCTTTTTTTTATTAAACTTCTCCTCTATTTAAACTAACAAATATACAAACAAATATGAATTTCATATTACATTTCACATTCTGTACAGTCTCAAAACACACTTACTACAAATTTAATTTATAATTCTTCTTCCAGTTTATCTCCTATCTTAGTACTACAAATTATTACCAAACTTGATCTTTGGACTATCCAATAGATTAAATATTATATTTCTCTCTCTTATATTATTACTAATACCCAAATCAAGATAAGTCTTGGCTACTCTTGTAAGTTTAGATCACAGATTATATGTCTGAATCTTTATTCTTTATATGTAATTTAAAAGCAAGCTTTTCTTTGTAAAAACTTCAATTGAATTTCAATAAAGTTAAAGGCATAGCCTCACTGTTAATATTAAAAAAAAAAAAAAACTACTAATACTATAATATAATATATTATACTAAAATTTGCTTTATAACATTATAATAAACTAAGAAAAAAACTTTAAAGAAGAATTATATTACAAAATTTTAATATGATAATTGTATTTGTTCTTTAAGTAAAAAATAGTTTTAACTAAATTTTAATTAAGTATATAAATTTTTAGAAATTAGTAATTTTATTCTTTTTCTTATTATCTAATCTATATACAAATTAATTAATTTTTCTACTACCTATTATTAGTTCTACTAAATATTTATATATTAAAGTATCTGTATTATTAATTAATTTTATAGTTCTCTAATAATGAATAGTTAAAAAATTAGAACATCCATTTATATATTAATTGTTAAGCTTTTTAAATACTATATCTTTTTTTAGTTAGTTCAAAATCTAATAAATATTATAAAAATATGTTACTTTTTATTAGATCAATTTTTAAAACCTTTATTATTAATTCTAATAAAAATTAAATAATTTTTAAAATAAAATTAAAAAAATTATAAAAAATAAACAAATCTTTATAATATAAAATTTATAATAGTAACAGTAAATTTATTTGCCATTATAAATATAAAGCTAAAATCAAAACAGGTAAATATAAAACAAATATATTTTTACTATGTACTAAGATTTTAGAATAAATTTTTTGTAAAATAATAATAAAATAAACTGTTAATATTATACAACTAATTTTACATCTGATAAAAGTTTCAATATTATTGCAAATTAAAGACACAATTATATGACTTCCAATTTTTTAATGTTCTAAAAATATAATTTTATAAAATTTATAAAACATAAATATTGATTAATAGGCAAGACAAATACATGAATATATTTTTTATTTTTTTTATCTTTAGTTGCAAAATAAGCATATAAATATATTTATATACTAATATTAATTTAATACAAATAATCAAAATTGCTATATTATTGAAATATATTTTTTTATCTATAATTTTATTATTTTTGTTGTTATCTTTCCAAGTTTATAATAGTTTACATTTATTTTCATAATGCAAATATCTTCTACTAACTTTTTACATAAAATTAACTTTATTTTTATATTATTTAAAATTTTTGGCAATTAGAAAAATCTTTGTATTTGTTAAAAATATAAAGCATCTAAATATAAATTGATAATTATAAAAAAAAGTCTTATCTAAGTTAATATTCAGGAAATACAACTCTTTCTAATGATCACCTGGACCAAGTTGGCACTGAAAGTAGATTGAAGACTTTGGCTCCAAAGTGGATAATATTCTTAGTTTTACATTAAGTAAACTTGCTGTCGACAAAGCTCAAGTA
>CAJVQA010004195.1:0-18006 GCA_910591915.1 Cetraspora pellucida | reverse complement strand
ATAACAGGCAAACCAAAGATGAGAAGATTATAAGGATCAGACATACCTGAGTAGGACCAATTTGGGAGTAATACAGTGATGAAAAGATGGAAAATATAGGAAACAAGGTAATACTAGATTAGGAGGCAGAAGAAACAAGACCAGATAAAACATATAAGTAGGATATATGAGTATGATTTACAAAAGACAGTATCCCTGGCATTTGGGATGCTGCATTAAGTTCAGTAGGTATAATTGTCTGTGTAGTAGTTTAATGTATGATATGACTGCAAGTAGTTGCCAAGGTAACTGTGTGCAGACATATGGCAGACATGCACTTAGGTGCCATAAGGGTAATCAGGTAAAGTCAGTAGTGTTAAATTAGATAATATATAGTACTAGTAATAATCAATCCTAAAAATGTAACTGTAAATTTGTACTATATCAAATTAAGACTAATAAAAACCAACTAGCATTGTCACCAAAGTTAAAAAAAAAAAAAAAATAGGTAGTATTTCTAGCATTAGCTTGATTTTAAATGTTTTTTTTTAATATAAGGTAAAACTAGTATAAGATGTAGATTTTTTGTGATAATTGTTAAGAAAAAGCTAAGTAACATTTTAGTTAATTTGTAAAAATAAGGGAAAAGTATTTTTCATTTAATATTAAAAGAACTACATTGTTATAGTGTAAGCATTATAGATATTTTTAATAATTTTATATGTAAATTGCTTTATAACATATTTATTATAATAAAAATAATATAATAAATTATAAATATTATTATAAAAACAGCTAAATATATAGAAGTATGGTGATCTAGTAAAGTGATTAGATTGTCAACCCTCCAAGTGATAGTTTGGATGTTCAAATCCTATTAACAGCAAAAATTTGAATAATTACCTATGTAATATTCATATTATAACAATTGTTATTAATGATTAGATTAGAATACCTATAATAATGGTCATACCAGCATAACTGGCAGGTTATAAGGCATCTGTACAATATTGGAGTTATATAAAAAAATGCAAACTAACAAATTAGATAGTGCAAATACTAGATAAGTTCTTGTAGTCATATAAATTCATTAAAATTAAGTAACAAGAAGTTTATTTAGAAAGACATGAATAGAGAAATAGCTAGATCTTTAATGGTATTACAAAGTAGATTTTAGCATAGTATATCATAAAGTTGTATTAGTAATATATATATTTATAAGGGTGTGATAACCTAGTAAAGTGGTTAGGTTGTCAACCTCCAAGTAGTAGGTTAGGTGTTCAAATTTCATTAATAGTAAAAATTTGAATAATCATCTATATAATATTCGTATTATAGCAATTGTTATTAATAATTAGGTTAGAATACTTGTAATAGTAGTCATACCAGCATGACTGGCAGGTTATAAGACATCTGTGCAATGTAGAAGTTACATAGAGGAATGCAAACCAACAAATCAGGCAGTGCAAACATTAGATAAGTTCTTGTAGCCATGTAAATCTGTTAAAATTGAGTAACAAGAAGTCTATTTGGAAAGACCTAAATAGAAAGATAGCTAGATCTTTAATAGGCTTACTGTAAAGGCTAGTTTGAAAAAACAAATATCAAGGTTTAGCACCCAGTCATAATAGCCAGATAGGCAAGAACCTCTGGGTTAAAAGTCTCAAAGGTACTACCAATCAGACTGTTAGAATAAATTAAAAGAAAAGAACATCAGGCTGATCTGATATACTAATAAACTGGTTATAGTTCTATATAAACTATCTGGATTGGGAGTTTGGTAAAAAGGCAGAAAAAAAGGCAGAAGTATACTAAAGTATCAGAGTTATGCTATAAAGTAAATGCTGAAGTCTAAGTAAACTCTACAAAGACATAGTGATTTGATGATTAGCTCTAACTGCAAGTGTTGGTTCTGTTATAGCAATATCTAGATCAGTTGTAAAAATAGGTACAGAAGGCTTTAAGGATTTATCTCGAAGATAAATTAGTTCTAAGATTGAGAGATAATTTGGGCATCTGGGTATGACCCAGTAAGTTAATACAAATTACAGATTTAAAGAGTTTAAAGTGAAACACTCAAGCAGAGGTGTTAGGTACAACAATTGATAGGGAACCTTTAGGCAAACTCCTTAAATAGGTAATATAAAAAAGTTACATATATAGCCAATTGTATGTTTTCCTGTAGTGGTTTATTGAACCACAATACTGATAAGTAATTAATAAAAGTCAAAAGACCAAAAAGGTCACTTTAATACCAAAAAAAAAAAAGTATATATATTTATTATTGTATTTTATTTTATATTTATTATTAGTTATTAGTTAGTTAATAGTTATATTATATAATAGATAAATAAAAAGATTTTAATTAGCTATTAGAAATGTGGTATAGCCACATGACACTAAGTAACATCTGTGATGTTACTATTGTCTTACAAACCCCAAGTACTTCTGTACAAGTTTCATGTATTCTAATACCAAATTACTATGTATAATGCTACAGTACAAGAATTTTAAGTATTCTCAACATAAACCTCAAGTGTCTCTGCATGAACTCCAAGTATCTCTGCACAAATTTCAAGTACCTTTGTACAGATCCAAGTGCCTAAACACAAGTCTCAAGTGTTTTAAGCATGAATGACAAATAACATAAACAATATTTCCAGTTGCCTTTGCACAGTTTCTACTACTTCAAACACAGTATTATTTAATGTTATTCAAGCCTTTACTATCCTAACTACAATGATATCTAATATTGTTTGAACCTCCATTACTCTGAGTATAGTATCAAGTAATGTTGCTTGAATTCCCACTATTTATACTAAGTAAAAAGATATATAAAGGGTACCTTTTTCTCTTCTCTGCTAATTCTAAGTTCCTATACTTCAACTTAGACTTTTTTATCTTTACTCCTAACTTGTAAAAGTGATATTTCTTCTTTAAGATAATTCCTACAGGCAAGGTTGTTACTGTGTGTTTATTTAATAAAAGTTAATCTATATATGATTATTATCTCAAACTATTTGCCTGCTGCTATGTAGTAAAGTGAACTACTACACCTCTATTCCATATATATTTGCAATAGTCAATCACTGTACTAGGTGACTTTGCTACTTGGTTGTATTGTACTAAGAAGGCTACAACTCTGTAACATTTTGGTACCTTTTGGCAGAAAGCTAAAAATTTATCCTAAGAAAGAAACAAAAACCTTTTTTAAGAAAACTACCTCAGGAAGCAATTCTCTTTCTAAGAAGAATTTTTTATTTTGGAATTAGCAACTATGAAAAAGCATTTTAAAATTTTGAAATGATTATTTTAAATATACCTTTACTAACTCAAATTGAATTAAATAATTTTGTATTTTGCATTTTGTATTTTGTATTTTGGAATTGAAAAAGTTTATACTTTTACTTTCTATTTTTGAATTTTTGATTTTTGAAATTATCTTGATTTTGATTTTTGATTTTAATATTACTTACCAGCTAATAAATATATTTTGAATTGTTTAAACTTTTGATTGATTACTTGAATTCTTTACTTGCTAGCACTATTATTTTAGATTTATTCTCTCGATTTTTATTATTTTATTTTATTATTTTATTACTTGTTAGTACTAACCCTTCTTAAAAAAATTTATTTTATAGAAGATTTTTTCACTTGATTTCATTTAGAAAATATAAAAAAATATCAACAGATTCATAGTGAAAACCCCTCTCTTGCTACAACTGTATTGCAAATCCTTGCAATTAATTTATTTTGCCTATAGTATTATCTATCTTCTACCCTTTGCAGATGCTTTGCTGCATTTTGGACTTGATATTCTGAAGACTACTAAGCTATTTCTTTTAGCAAAGTTACTTATTCCAACTTTTTAAGATTAGCTATTGCTAGACACTCAGCTGCCCGAGTTGTAGCTAAAAATATTATTTTTAGTTGTCATTATCAGAACCAGATAACTAATCCTCGAGATATTGTACAAAGCATCTTTTGAGAATATACTTCTTATTATTTAGTATCATCAATTACTGTTAACCAAAGAACTCTATTTAATATTTTTATTGATAACCCAGTTAGAGCTCAATAACATATTGAAGCATTACAAGCTGCTGCTTTAGAATCAGCACAAGGTTCTAAGAAAAAAACTAGTCATCTACTTCTTAACAATTATCACAAGAAACTGTTATTACTGTAGAAAAGTCTGCTACAACTTTTACTTATTCTATTACTACTGTTGTTACTCTTATTTGAACTCTAATACCTATTGTAGATACTAGCTCTTTAGCCTCATATAGTAAAGACCTAACTAGTAGACATCACATCTATTATCAACCAAATAATCTTCTGAGAATAGAAAAATTACCTTCTTTTTTTATTCAACCAGAAGCTTTACAAAAAAGAAAAATTACTCGAAAGCCCTTTTATACTCTAACTTGATTCTCTTATCTCTTTCAACTTTCAATCTTAACTACACCAAGACTAGTTAATAGATTTGCTAAATTTGTAATTAAAAAACTTAATCTTCTTTTATCTCATTCTGGTATTAAATAAAGCTTAGAAGAAACTTCATCTACAACAACTAAAAATCTTATTACAACTGAGGAAGATATCTTTTTAACTTTTAACTTATCAGAAGCAACTAATTACCTTAAAATTTTAACTACCCAACCTATTATTGAAATACTATCTAATTATTATTAACCTATTGATCTTAAAAACTTTGTTTGAAACCTAAAAACTCATACTCAAGAGGATACAACTTTAACTATTAAAGATTTTAATCTATTAACAAAACAAGACTATTCTGAAGAAACAGAAATTTTAGAAGAACAACTTCTATTAGAAAAAGAAGAACTCAAAAGCTTAAATAAAACTATTATTGATAAACTTGACTCTGAAGACAAAAGAGCTATGAACAATGCTATTGCTGCAATAAATAGACTAGTTGATACTCTTGAAGTTGTAAAGAAATCACTTTTAAAAATTATATCATTTAAAGGTGATAGAACTGAAGATTCAGTTGACTGGATTAATAAATTTAAACAAGCTGCTATTGCCAACAGATGGACTACATCTAGAAAACTTGCAATTGCCTAAGGACAATGCAGAAGATTGGCTTAAAGGACTTGGAGATGCCTATTTTCAGTCATATAGTAAAGGTAATAATTCTCAATTTAAATCTCGATTCTTAGAGCAATTCAAAACAGTCAAAAAGAAAGCTATATGGTAACAAGAATTCTTTAAACTAAAACAAGAAACCAATACTGTTAATACATATATTGCTTAGTTTAAAAAGCTCAGAAGAAAGGTAGACTTTGATGAAGGCTTTCTAAATAACTTTTTTTTCAGCTTTTCATTAAAAAAATATGACCTAAATATGCAATACCTGTACAAGCAGCAGTTTTTAATAACTTAGCTACTGCTATTAAAGAAGCAAAACATTGAGAACTAGGAAAAGTAATGGCCACACCAGAAAAAAATAATGTTAATAACATTATCAAACAACTAGACCAACTATATATCAACTCAGTTATGACCTAAGCTTAACCAACATCACAAGCTCAACAAACTTCACAACCTTATACAGCCTATACTGCAGAAAGAGAAAATAACTTCAGACCTAACTTTATACAGAACAGAGCTCTTTGCTATTACTGTGATAATCCTAAACATTTTATAGCAAATTGTAGAAAGAGACATAATGAAAACTAAAGAAACAGAAACTTTGAAGAAAGCAGAAACAACAATAATAGTTATAATAATAATAATAGAAAAAACTACAACAATCAAAGAAATAATTATTAAAGAGACAGAAGCAGAAGCAAATTCAGAGACAAAAACTATTTAGAAAGAAACAGATCTAGAGACAGAAGCCAAGAAAGATGGAAACCAAGATTTAATTGCTTACTCTTACTCTACTATCAAGATGTAAATGTAGCTAAAATACAAACTACTTTAAATACTAACAATTGAAAAAGATTATTAGACAATTATTCTATTAGAACTGCTCTTACTGCTTATATTACAGCAGAGAACCAAGAAATTACCAAACCTCAGTATACTCTTATTATTACTTCTGTCAAATATTATATTGATATCCAAGACCAAACCTATCCTGCTATTATTGACAGCAGAGCCTCTGTCAGTATGATTTCCCACCAGACAGTAAAAGTATTAGGATTAAAAATAGAAGAACTATCTAAGAACATTATTGTTACTGCTACTAGAACTACCTTCAGACCACTTAGAATTATTAAAAACCTACCTATTAGAGTTCAAGAACAACTTATTCTCTTAGATATGGAAGTTGTATCTTAGTCACTTCTATTAGAAAATAATTGGTTAAAAAAAGTAGAAGCTAACTATAACTAAAAAACTTCCCAATATACTATTTATTGGAAAGGAAGAAAAATTGTTCTTAATACATCTTATGAGCAAGAACAATCTTGAGAAAAACAATTTACTTGCACTACTCCAGAAGATTTTAAACTATACAAACAAGAATATTTAACTTCTTATGAAGCTTATGCCTTCTCTATAACTCCTAAAGAAGAAGATTATAATAGAGAATAGACCATATATTCTTAAAGAAAGAACTATTCTGCATATCATATTTGCAACAAAACCATTTACCTATATGAAAAATATCTTAAAAATAGATGTTAATATTGTAATAGATATGGTTACCAATCTACCAAATATCTTAACAGACCAAGAAGACAATTGGCTTGCAAGAATTGCAAACAAACCACTTACCTGTTTAAAGACTATCCAGAAAACTAATGCTATGGCTGTAATGAGTATGATCATATAGAAATAAATTGTTCTGTTATGCAATTAAAGCTTGATAACCTAACTTATAGATGTGAATATAATCACTTATAGATGTGGATGTGATCAAGACTTGGTAGAACAAAAAAGACAATCCTATTACAGCAAAAAAAGAACCTATTACTGTTGTTTTTGCTTTATCCCACAACAACCAGAAAAACTATACAAGCTAAAGACTCAACTTGCTTGTATTGCTTGCTATAAGATCTACTATGAAGGCCTTAACCCTGATGAATCAGAAACTTATAAATATTATATAACAGGATTAGGAAAAAGAACTTTTGTTTAATGTAAAGTATGTAATATTCAAAAACCTTGATCAAGAATGCATTACTTAGAAAGTATGTAAGAAGACCTATGGTTCTGTGAATTAGAATATATGTATGCTTATAAAGTTAGCTCAGATTTGCAATATAACCCAAATTATGAAATTTGAAACAAAATTAAACACTATACTAAGTCTAACAAGAGTGCTGAAAATTAGTATAACTTGAACCAAGGTAGAATCTATCAACTTGCTAAAGTCTTATTAGAAAAAAACATTTAGATCATAGAGGAAGCTATAAAAGAATAAGACTATAATGAATATAGTTATGAATGGACCTCTAATGAAATTACTATCTTATTTCAAACAGAACAAGTAAACCTTACTGAAGAAAAAGAAGTCACCTTACAACAGATCTTAGATGAATCTTTTAATACTGCTTATCCAGACTTTGATATTTGAAAAGCAGTAGAAAACTTAAGAAAGAATTTTGAAAAAAAAGTAGCTCTTTATTGCAAATGCCTTTTTGCCAAACAATGTACAAAACTAGAAGAACATCAAGAATATTGTGATAAATGTTACCAAGAGTTAAACAAGTTAACTCTTGCTAAAAAAACTATTACAGAAGAAGAAAACATTATAGAAATAATAAAGTTACTAGAAGAAACTGTTATAAAACCTATAGAAATAAGTAAGAACACTATTTCTAAGAAGAGAAAGGATGAAAAAAAGAATGAAAAAGACCAAATTATTGCTAGATTGAAAGCTAAAATTCAACATCTAGAGGACAATTTTGAAAAAATATTGGAATTTTTCCAAGATCAAATAACTTATTACTAAGAACAAGCAAATTATTACTTTTATTTGGCCTTTGCACCCCAAAATTTTTAAATTATTCTAGGCAAAATCAAAAACTGTCTGATCTAGAAGATTTAAAAGATTCAGAAGACCCAAAAGATTCAAAAAACCAAAAAGACTTAGAAGGAATAGAAAACAAAGAAATTAAAGAATTACCACTTGAGAAAAAATTACTAACAAAAGAAGAAGCTTTGCAACAGGCTTTGCAAAGAAATACATTAAAAGAAAAACATATATATACAATAGATACTCTAATACTATATGAGGAATATGCTTTAGAGAAAACAAATACTGTAAATGTAGGACCACTTACTAAAAAGCAAAGACAATTGTTCAAAAACTTGTTAAAAGAATTTGCTAATTTATTTGCCAAAGATATTATAAAACTTGGCAGAACAAATAAAGTTAAACATCATATCTATATAGAAGATATACTATCTGTTAAACTATGTCCTTACAACATGCTGCCTAATGAACAGAACTTTATCAAAGAAGAAATTGAACAAATGCTAGAAAGCAATATAATTTAATTATCAGAAAGCTCTTGGGCATCATCTGTTGTTCTATTACAAAAAAAGAATAGAAAGTTTAGATTTTGTATAGATTACAGAAAACTTAACAATGTTACTAAAAAGGATGCCTATTCCTTACCAAGAATACAAGAAATGTTAAATGCATTATCTGGATCACAATGGTTCTCAACTTTAGACTTAGCTAGTGGCTATTGGCAAGTTATAATAGATCTAAAAAATAAAGAAAAGACTGCATTTATTACAAAATATGGCACTTATAAATTTAATGTAATGCTATTTGGATTGTGCAATACATTAGCAACATTTCAACAACTCATAAACAAAGTATATAAAGGAATTGTATAGAAATTTGTTGTTGTTTATCTTAAAAATACCAATGTATACTCAAAAACATTTGAAGATCATTTGAAGCATTTAAGAATATTGTTTTAAAAGATTAGAGAAGCTAGATTAAAACTCAACCTTGACAAGTGTAACTTTTGGATAAAATCATTACTCTTCTTAAAACATACTATTAGTTCAAAAGGAATAGCCCCAGACCTTACAAAAATTGATGCTATACAAAAGATTCAATCTTCTAAAAACACTACTAAATTAAGATCTTTTCTTGACTTAACTAAATACTATAAACAATTTATTCAAAACTTTTTAGCAATAGCTCAACTTCTTAACAAACTCCTACATAAAGATGAACCTTATCATTAGGGAAGTAAACAACAACAAGTCTTTGAATTACTTAAGGAAAAGCTTGTTACTGCACTTATACTAGTTTACCCTAATTTTAGCAAAAGATTTATACTTACTACAGATGCTTCATATTATGGCTTTGGAGCTACATTAAGCCAAAAAGATAGAAATGATAAAGAACATCCTATTGCTTATGCTAGTAAAAGTTTGTTACCTTAAAATAGGATTCAGAACATAGAAAAAAAATTGGACATGCCTCTAAGCTAAGGCATGTCCCTTATGCCTATAGGCATGCCCTTTTTAAATCATGTAATTAACACATAGTTTACAACTTCTTAAAAATCTTATATATTGATTTAGTATCTATAATTCTAGTTTATCTAAACTTATTAGTCAATTAAAATAACTTTAAACATCATATAACAAAGTATGTCTCATGCCTCTGTGCCCTAAACTCTACTCTAAAAGCAAAATTATTTTGCTACAAAATTAGAATATACTGCAATAGTATGGGCCATTGAACATTTTTATAGTTATTTAGGAGCTACAAAATTTACTTTAATAACTGATCACTTAACATTAAAATGGCTTAAAACTATAGAACCCAAAGGATGTATTAGACACTAAATTTTGAAACTTCAATCTTATCACTTTACAATTATTCATAAATCAGGTAGAATTCATTCTAATGTGGATGCCTTCTCAAGACTTTAACATAAAAATTTTAAATAATGAAATTAGATTAATATTACAATCTATTTAATTATTTAAATTCTAACACTATATCTTCGAACTTTACTACTTATTAACAGAAACAACTTTCCAATTAGGCTAAATATTTATGATTCAAACTAGACTTTTGTATAAAAAGAACAAGAAATCTATAGACAAACTATTTAGAGTTATTAAATAAACAGAAGTAGACCCTATTTTATATATGATGTATAGTTATCTTATTGCAGGACATTTAGAAATAAATGCCATATTATAAGATCTCAGAAAAATATTATTAAGATCAAATGTATAGAGATATTAAAGAGTATATCAAGACTTGTGACCAATGCTTAAGAAAAGGCAAAGCTAGAAGAAAAGAATCTTTACACTCTATAAAGATAGAACAAGCCTTTGAAAGAATTGAAATTGATTTAGTAAAATCATTATCTATTACTACTTGTAATAATAGATATATTATTGTTGCAACAGACTATTTAACTTGATGGCTAGAAGCTCAAGCTGTGCCAGATGCAAGTGTCCTAACTCTTGCAAAATTTATCTTTACAGAAATAGTTTGTAGACATGAAATATCCAAAATTATTCTTTCAGACCAAGGATCTAACTTTTGAAGTAAAATGATTTGAGTTCTATATAAAAACTTTCTTATAAAACATAAGTTTTTATCACTATATTATCCACAGACAAATAATATAATAGAAAGACTAAATAAAACATTGTGTGAATCATTAGCAAAAGTAGGAACTAGCAAAAATTAGGATATAAATCTTCTTGCTATACTTTTTGTTTATCGAACTAAGAAGCATATTATTACTGGATATACATCTTTTCAGCTAACTTATAAAAGACAAGTTGTATTATCTATAGAATTAATTCTGCAAATAAAAAAAACTAATGCAAAAATAAACTTAAAAAACAGTATTTTGTCATGAGCTTTTGATTTAATAGACAAACTACCAAAAGCATAAGAAAAAGCCAAATGAAATACAAAAATATCACAAGAAAAACAGAAAGAAAAACATGACAGAAAACTAAAACCAAAAGAGTTTAATGTTGGAAATAAAGTTCTAATTTAATAAAAAAATCTAGAAGCCTCATGTTTTGCAAAGTTTAAAGATAAAAGAACTGAATCATTTACGATTTATGCTAAATTAGGAAATAATGCTTATCAACTTTGCAACAACAAAGAACAAATTTTATAAAGATACTATAATAGTAATCATTTAGAATAATATCATAAATGATGAAACTGAGAACTACAAGTTGTTATTGAAACTGTGCTTCATGAAACCTAATATTTTATTATTATTTTTATAAACATTACTTATTTACTTATTATTTATTATTTTATTATTATTTTATTAATTATAAAAACTTAAAAAAAAAAAAAAAAATCAATTACATTTAATATAGAATTTTATTATTATTATTATTACTATTTACAAAATATTACAAAAATATCTCTGGCCCTCTTTTTTCCTCAACCTTCTTCACAACTTCTGAACCTCATCTTCTAAATTTGCAACCTAAACTCATAGCAAATTTCTTTTTGTAACTACCTGCTTATGAATAGTACTTTGTTGCCATTTTTGTTAAATTACCTTGAAATTTGGTAAAACTCTTTTATTTGCTTTAGCTTTCAAATTCACAACTTAATTTTGAAGAAAGAACAAATAAATGAAAATTGCTTGACTTTTGTTTCAGTGAAGCATCTATAAAGCAAAAAATTAAAATATATATTCTAAATGATATACTTAAAATGATATAAAAAAAAAATATTGAAAACAGTTAAGCATTGGCCATTACCTAACTGCAAGAAAAGAAAAGTGAATAACAAAAAGAAAATTGTTTACTGAGGCCAAAACAGATTATCTGCCTAGCTTACCCAAATAAATAACTGGCCTTATTTTAAAGTACCTTAATATTAGGCAGAACAAGCTCATAGCCTAAAAAGTATACACATTTTAGCAAAAAACAACAGATAAAAAGACAAGTTTATCAACAAGAAAGGGTTTTTAACGAGAAAACTAGTAGAAAAAAAGCAAGATAAAAAGTTTTGTAGACCAAAACAAATAAAAAATTGGACAGAATAAATAACAAAAACAGATATAACAGAAAATTCAAATTTTATTGATAGACAAAAAACAATCATAACAGAAACAATGTAATTGCTAAATTTAAAAATATATGAATCAACTAAAATAAAGTTGCTAATTTTAGACAAATTAGTAAATAAAGTTCAGAGACCTCACTTTTTAAGAGAAGAAAGACATAAAGAATATTATAATTACAAAAATAAAACAAACTAGACATGTGATGATACAAATTTTGCCTAATTTTTAGAACAAAGAATTGTTTAACATGTATTGTAAACAATATATCTATAAATAGAATACAAAGAAAAGCATAAGTTAAACAAAATTAATAAGAGACAGTATGAATTAAATGAATTACAAATTACTGTATCAAAGATTGCTTAGCATAAAAGCATGAAGAGAATTTTAACAAATATAAAAAGGCTACAGAAATGCCTTTCTTTAATATTAATTCTCTCTATACTTTTGAACTAAATCTTTAATAATTTTAATAACAATAAATCTAGTACAAGATCTACCATTATGGGTTACTCTGCAAATTTACTACAAAGCTCTTAAATTACAGGACCTCTGTAAACAGGTTCAACATCCAGGTACTATTATATGTAAAGCTAATAGTACTACTCTTATTCTTAATATGAAAACCCTATACATGTTATCAACAATCCATAATGATGATCAGTTGATCAAAATAAAAATGTTTTTACTAAACACAACACCAAGCCAAATTTTTTTAGTTACTATACTAATAACTATCAATACATCATAGAAAAATTGTTATACCAAAATTACCAAAGAATACCAGTTGATTGCATGCTTATCTAACTATAACCAGATATATTGCTTAGCTTATAGCTATCATCTAGAAGCCCTATTATTAGAAAAACCAGATCATGACAAGTCTATAAAGGCAAGTAGAATTAAGGCCTAGACTAGAACTTATCAATTGTTCAAAGCTATTGGTTATGAACAAATATATCAAACAAAGAAACTGACACTAAAACATATTAATGATATAAGTAAAGCCAAGTTAAATCAATTAGTTAACTTTTGTAAATGGTACAAAAGTTGTAAAAATTTTGTGAAACAAAATTCTTAAAAAGAGAAAAATGTTACAAAGTAGATTTTAGCATAGTATATTATAAACAGTATTGGGCAAATCAGTGGTTAAGCAAAAGTTTGCTGATCAAATTGGTCTGGTCAAATTGGTCAATTAGTCAAACTGGTCAAATTAGTCAAGTTATTTATATAAATATAATATATTTATTATATAATAAATTATATTTAAAAATACTATTTAACTGATTTAACTAATACAAATTCTTTGACCAGACTGGTCAAATTGGTCTGATCAAATGGTTATACTGGCCTAGTCAGCCCAACACTGATTATAAAATAATATTAGTAGTATATATATTCATTATTGTATTTTATATTTATTTATTATTAGTTATTAGTTAGTCAATAGTTATATTATATAGTAGATAAATAAAAGGATCTTAATTGACTATTAAAAATGTAATACAGCCACATGACACTGAGTAACATCTGTAATATTACTATTGTCTTACAAACTCCAAATACTTCTGTACAAGTTTTATGTATCTTAGCACCAAATTACTGTGCCAAGTGCTGCAGCATAAGAATCCTAAGTATCTCTGACATGAACCCCAAGTGTTCTCACATGAATCTCAAGTATTTCTGCACAAATTTCAAGTATCTTTGCATGGATCTAAGTGCCTAAACACAAGCCCCAAGTGTTTTAAATATAAATAACAAATAATATAAACAATATTCTCAGTTGCCTCTACACAGTCCCTACTATCCCAAGCATAGTATTATTTAATGTTATTTGAGCCTTCACTATTCCAAGTACAATGATATCTAATGTTGTTTGAACTCCTATTACTTCAAATACAGTATTAAGTAATGTTGCTCAAATCTTTACTATTTCTGCTAGGTAAAAAGATATATAAATGGTACCTTTTCCATTTTTTTGTTAATTCTAAGTTTTTATATCTTTACTTCTAACTTGTAAAAGTGATATTTCTCTCTAAGGTAATTCCTACAGACAAGGTTATCATTGTGTGTTTATTTAATAAAAATTAATCTATATACTGTTACTATCTTAAACTGTTTGCCTGCTGCTATGTAGTAAAGTAAACTACTACACCTTTACTTTGTATATATTTGCAATAGTCAATCACTGTACCAGGTAACCTTGTTACTTGATTGTATTGTACCAAGAAGGCTACAACACTGTAATAATGGCTTTACTGTAAAGGCTAACCTAGAAAAACAGATACCAAGGTTATAGTATCTGATTGTAGTTACTGAACAAACAAGAACCTCTGAGTTGAGAGTTTTGAAGATATCATCAATTAGACCACCAAAATGAATTAGAGAAAAAGGATATTAGGCTAATCTGATATACTGATAGACTGATCATAATTCTATATAGGCTATTTGGATTAGGAGTTTGGTAAAAAAACAAATGAAAAGGTAGAAATATACTAAAGTATCAGAGTTATGCTATGAAGTAGATATTAGGGTCTATGTAAACTCTACAAGAGCATAGTAGTTAAATGATATAACTCAGATTGCAAGTGTTGATTCTATTATAATAATATCAGTTAGTTGTAAAAATAGATACAAAAGGCTCTAGAAGGTTTACCTTAAAGATAAAATAGTTTTAAAGTTAGGACAATGATCTGGGCATCAAGCATAATTCAGTAAAATTAACAAATTTGCAGATTCAGAGAGTTTAAAGTAAAATATCCAAGCAGAGGTATTAAATATATCAATTAATAAGAAACCTTTAGATGAACTTCTTAAATAGATAATATAGAAAAGTTACACATATAGCCAATTGTATACTTTTCTTGTAGTAGTTTACTAAACTATATTTACTATTAGGTAAATAAAGTCAAAAAACCCAAGAGGTCATCTTAATATCAAAAAAAAAGCTAAATATGTGTAGTTAATATTGGTTTTTAGTTAATTTGTTAACTATATTATTTAGTATATTGCTACTATATACAGTTACTTTTTAAAAATTAATCTAAATTTGGTATACAATAATAAAGTTTAAAAATATATATCATCTTAGCCAATAATTATAAAAGTATATTTTGTTAAGTATAGATAATAATTATATAAGTTTATTGTATTTGAAAATTATTAATTATAAGTTAGTATATACAGTATTTAAAATTAGTATTCTTAGAAGTTTCATAAGAACACAAATTTGTAAGTGAAAACAGCTGAAAGCTGATTTTTTATATTAGAGAATACTTAAAAATTAATTTCAAAAATACTAAAAGAACATAAAAACATTAATTTAGTTTCAGATTTCGAACACTAAGTATATATAGTGATAATACTTATTTTTAAACATATGTTAATAATAAAAAGAATTGCTATAAGTTTTGACTTGTATAATGAAAGCCAAAGTTTAATTTTATAAAATATTAATACAAGGTAGTCTTATTTTGAATTTGAGACTAATACCTATTTTGCATTTATTGTTAATAATATTATTTACAATGTTATCAGTATAAAATATAAACTGTAAATAAAATAAGTTGTTTTGTGTAATTTGTTGTAGAGTTTGTGCAACTTGATTTTGTACAAAAATGGCAAGTATGATATTTTTTTATACTATAATATTAGATTGTAAAAGTATTGTAATAAAGTTTTATAGTACAATTGAATATAATAAGTCTAATAAATTTGTATAAAGATTAAGTATAATAGAGAAGTTAAAATTGACTTTTCTGATTAGAAATTTAGTTGTAAGATTGGTAGAAATATTAAATGTATATTTGTTTTATATGCAATTAAAATTAAAATAATATTCTGTACATTATTTACAGATATAATTAACTGAAAGATATAGGTAAGTATATGAAGTATCAAAGTTAATTAACCAATATATTATAGATATTATATCTTTTGTTTAGTTGTTTTGCTTATAGTAGTATAGTCAATTCTATTAATATCAATCTAAATTACAAATCAAATTTTTATAAATTTTTATATATTAAAATTCTTTCATATATATTAACTTTAATATAATTTCTTATTAATATTACTATTAACATAATTTAAAACCAATTCAAATAAGTTAATATAAATAAAAATAGACTGTATTATTATAATTATGATCATAAACAATTATCTAGAGTTTATATGCATTTTTGTAATGATCAGTAGTAAATAAAATAGAATTAGTATAAGATAGTTGAAATTGAAGACTTATTAAACTAGATTGGTAATTGATAATAATTGTGTTTTCTAAGATTATAAATTATAATAGTTTATGGTCTTTAGATATATGTTGGATTTTTAGAGATATATGTTTTTAGTTAAATAGTACAAAATTATTATATAATATTAGTTGTTTAAGATACATTATATTTTTGATATATAGTTTTTTTTTAAAATTGAATATAAAGTTTATAATAAGTAAGAAATTGTTCAATTAATATATATGAATGTTAAACTATATAAGGTCTAAAGATATTGAAGTTGACTTAAAAAGTTAGCTAAAACTTATTAAACAATTGTATTATTTTGTAAATAGTTGTGTTTTTGTTAGATCTATTTATATATAAGTAAGGATATTATAAAATGTTAATTGTTAATTATAAGTTATTTTTGTAATTGTTAAAGTTAAATATGAAATACTAATGCTTATTAAACTTAAGTCATTAATATAAAGTTAAACTTTTAATATATAATATTGTGCTTGTATATTTTATATATTTTTAATATACTATATATATTATTATAAAACCTTTTAACTATAAATATTCTATTATTAACTAAAATTATCAACTTTCAAAACTTCAATTTTAAACTATATTTTATTAGAAACAAAATACTTCTCAATAATCTACCAACAATGTCAAATCTAAATATCCACTATCCTCTTCTTTATTTAACTTTAAATTGCTTATATTATAACTAATATAAAAATATTAAACACTTATTTCAATGCTCACTTTATTTCTATAATCCACAAAACACTCTTATTAATAAAATTACAAATGCTTTAAACTCTCTAAACATTACAAAAACTTTACCAAATACAATAATATAAATTTTTATTATACAAAACACTTCTCTTAACCTCAATATATATAATACAATACTATTACTTATTCAGAGTACAATAACCCTTAACCAATACAACAACTCTAAACTATTTTAAAAAAACTAACAATTTTCTTATTTTCTTATCTAACTTATTACTTACCTGGTTCAACTCTATTATTTGACAAACCTGTAATATTAAACAATATGAATAGGAATTATTATAAGAAATCACAATCTTTACTAAAAGAAAACAATATCAGATTGTTTACTTTTCAACTTACAAACTCTAACAATATCACTTTTACTTTTAATACTAATATAGATTTCTTTATTTCTTAATCTCTTATTCAAAACTTCACTATACATATCTGTTTTTACTAATTAAATAATTTTAAAGGTTTCTTTTACCCTCTTAGTAGTTAAGTTCATATTAATTAGCTCAACTAATAACAGAAAACTAAAGGATAATATCATACTAGATGTTATAGTATATAAAAACAATAATATAGCTTAGAAATAATATTTTAGTTATATATCCATATCCAATTGATATATATATATATTCTTATTTTTCTACTTGATATTATATAAAAAAAAAATACTATATATATTATAATTAAGTAGTATATTGTTTAATATAGATATTGAAAGTTTAGCTTTATCTTTAGCTATAATAAGATATTATAATATTATATAATTATATATTATTATAATAATACTATATTATGTATACAATATTCTAAAATTAAGATAATTACAGTATTAAAAATATATGCAACTTGTTTGTCTTTTTTTTTTTTTTTTTTTTTTTTTTTTAAAAAAAAAAGTGAGGTCTTGTCTCGATTTCTTTATTAATTATTAATATCTAAATACATTTTTATCTGTAGTACATATTATTTAATCTCTGAAAACTAAGGCTTAGGCTACTTTA
>CAJVQA010004194.1:0-18011 GCA_910591915.1 Cetraspora pellucida | reverse complement strand
CCAGCCGGACTTGAACCGTTGACCTTGACTGTGGAGAGTATGGAAGCTTAACCGCTAAGCTATGGGACCCACACCCTCCAAACAAATTATTATTATTTTATTATTATTATTATTATTTATTATTATTATTATTATTATTATTATTATTTTTATTATTATTATTATTTAATATTAGTATTCTTATTATTGTATTATTATTAGTAGTAATTACTAAAACTTTCTAGTCACTTAGTAATCACTTAGTTGCTTAGTTGCTTAGTTACTTAGTTGCTTAGCTACTTAGTTACTTAGTTATCTAATAATTAGTCTTTTAATAATCATTAGTTATTAGTTACTAAAACCTTCTAGTTACTTAGTAATTACTTAGTTACTTAGTTACTTAATGCTTAGTTGTTTAGTTATTTAGTTACTTAGTTATTTGGTCACTTAGCTGCTTAGCTCACAAATATATAAATCCTACTAAATTCTTTAAGTCTAATTAACTAACAGATATCTTTCTTTCTTTTAATATTATAAACATATCTTAGAATTCTTTAAAACCAAAAATTTAAAAATAGTCTTTTTTGTTACTATTTTAATAAACAGATTTTAACTATAAACTAAATTGATACTCCTCTTCTAAGATAATTTCTACAAGCAAGATTTATTTTCTTTTTAGTAAATAAAATAAAGTTATTAGTACTGCATTACTTAACTGCCTTAGAGAAAGATATAGTTTTTTGACAATATCTAACAGAAGCTATACTTCTTTCTTGAATACTATATATACTTGTAAAGAATTTTTTGTACTATTTTATCATTATAGTGTAAAAATTAAGACTTTCACTTATAATAGCAATAATAACATTTTTGCATCTAGCTTGTAAAGTACTTATTTAGAAGAGTAATTGAATTGTATAAAGCAGTTTTATTTAAATATATAAAGACAGAATTTGATTAAAAATATAATCTAAAGTAACCAAAAACTAAAATAGTAATAAAAATAGTAAATACAAAAATAGAATATAATAAAGAATTAGTCTTACTAATTAAGAAGCATCTTTGACAAACTATAACAGAAATATTATAGAAGACTAATATATAAAGGTAGTTCAATTTTTAAAGTATATTTAAAAATACTAAGTCAAACAATAGCTATACCTATATAAAAATCTATAGCAAAGAAATCTAGAAGCTACTAATCTTTAAAGTCTATAAAATTTTTTTTTTTTTTTAATATTAATAGTGATGCTATACCTCTATCTTTACTGAATATTATATAGAAGACCAAGATAATAATGGTTAATCCAAAGTACAAGACAGACTATAGTATCTTGCACAACTGTGAGAGTCAAACATACAGTAATCAGTTCTGTAGAAAACATTTTACAAGATCATTTTCAATATCTTTAGCTTCATATGATCTTGATATATATTATATCAAATTTCTTTTCTATTATAATATTTCTTTTCTTCCTTGCAACTAAACTATTCAAACCTTTATACAACATATCGACAAACATAATTCCAATCAAACTGTTACTAGCATTACATTCTTTATTAATAATAATTATAATAAAACTTATATTACTTTTCTAATGACTTACTTTTACTTAACTATATTATTATTTTCTCTTATCTTCTTCCTAAGTTTTACAACCTCTCTCTTAAATTATATTTTTCCAATTCTACTCCTATTTTATCAAATACACTTACACAGAATATATATAATTTATATCTTAAAATTACTACACATAATGTTAGAGGTTTTAATATAATGCACGACACTTAAAAACTACACAAATTTTAAAAACTAACAACTTTTGATATAAAGATAATACTAAAAAAAAAAGCTGCTATTTTGTAACTAAATCAATATACTACAACTTAGTAACTTTATTTTTTTAATATTGATTATTTATTTTTAACTTAATTCAATTTAAAAAGTTACAAATTTTATATGTTAGTATATAAAATTGGTCAAAATGGGACAAATACATCAACCAATTAAATTAAATATTTTGAGTATAACATTTTGATTGGTTAATGAAAGCACATGACAAATGATAGCTGTTATAAAGATCAAAAAAAAGTTTTTTGCTTTTACACAAAAATTTTAAAAGTTTGATAACCCATATATGAATATAATTAGTGTGTAGCTTTTTAGTAACTAACTTATATACAAACCAATTTGTGTGTGGCTCCTGAGCCTGTGTAGCTTGTGTAGCCCTAGAAGAGCCTATATAGCTTGCTTGGCCCTAGAAGAACCTGCATAGCTTGTGTAGCTTTAGTATTCCAATATGAAGCATAATCTACTTAAACACATGTATGTATGAATATACCTCTTATGTGATAAGAATCTGCATAAGAAATACAATTTTAGGTATTTTAATAAAATATGATGAAGAGAAAATTAAATAACATAATCAAAAAATATAATAAATGAAGAAAAGAGCTAGCAGAGAAAAGATGACAAAAGGAAGGAAAAGTTAAAAGAAATGTTAAAGAGAATGTTTGAATGAATGTTGAAGAGGATGTTGAGATGAATATTGAGAAGGATGTTGAAGTGAATGTTGAGAAGAATGTTGAGGTGAATGTTGAGGAGAATGCTGAGATAAATGTTAAGATGAATGTTGTTATAAATGCTAAGAAGAATGTTGAGGTGAATGTTGTTATAAATGCTGAGGAGGATGTTGAGGTGAATGTTGAGAAGGAAGCTGAGGAAGAGATTGTGCAAGATTTAGAAGAGGATAGTGAGCTTAATATGGAGAAGGATAATGAGAATGGAAACAATGAAGATAAAAAAACATACAAACACTTACTTACTGTAACTCCTATATGCAAAATAAAGGAAAAAAAGACAAGAATGGTAAAAGAGTTACCAAAAACAACTTATTATTATAAGTTTGGTGCCTCTGGCATTCTTATCAATGTGGCTAAAGAAACTCATAAGATTACAAGTTTTTTTAAAGCTGCAAAGTTAGTGAATTTTTCTTATTTGTTATTAATTTGCCAAAATATTTTAGGCTTTATCACAGTTACTAACACTAATTAAAAAAATTTTTAAGTGATTTTAGTGCATCTTCAATAAATGAAGTATTACCTATCATGGCATATGAAGGAATTAACCAATTTCATGAATATTTGGTAAAAAATAAATGTTTAATTACAGCCTCTGAATATAATGAATATCGAGCAGTTTATGAGTACCTTGTATTGCTAGAGAGCAGATATAGAAAAAAGAAGCAAGTAAAGAGTCTGCATATAAAACCTACATTAAACCAAACCATATACATTCAGAAGAATTTAGTTTTTAGCCAAGTATTATTTGTATCATGGTTTATTTCCACTTTCACAACATAGTAAACATCAAAAACACAAGCGACTTGTTGATAATGAAGACATTGCAATGCAATGTAAACAGTAGATATGACAAAATTCTGAAGTAAATGGTGTTGATTCATCTGAGTTTCAAGAATATGTCAATGACATTATTCTTTCAGAGCATATAGGAGGAACAAAAAAAACAATCAGCTTGTGGACAGCTGAATAGTAGTTAAACATTTTGGGGTTCTAATTTAAAAGATACTGGCAAGATATATATAAGTCTGTATTATAAAAATTATATTTTTACATTACATTTATTATACAGATTATGGTAATTTTGTAATTCTAGGTATGTACCTTGATGAATATGAGCAGAATGATGTAGTAGTTTATCGAAAAAAATTTTTAGAAAAAATGACAATTTTAGAACAGCAAATGGTGAGGTATGATGGAAATAATATGCACACATTTTAGGATAATTTTAATCAATGTTGACTGCTAAAATATTTTGATCTGCAAATAGAATAATAAAGCATTTTTTTGCTATATGTAAAAAATTGATTTAAATAATTTGTAATTATTAAATAATTGTTAATAAATTAAAAAGCAAAACTATATATCTGTAATAATTTAATCTATTTCAATATGAGTGCTATTAAGAAAAAATCTGTTATTAGGCTTTCATTTATATTTTGTATCTAGTTTTTTTTTCTGAATGCTATCTAGAGAAATTTTGTTATAGGGTTTTCAATTACATTATGTAAGAAGTTATTACAGTACTCAAAGAACAAACTGGGCACAAAAT
Organism: Cetraspora pellucida; assembly: GCA_910591915.1. Classification (NCBI taxonomy): domain Eukaryota; kingdom Fungi; phylum Glomeromycota; class Glomeromycetes; order Diversisporales; family Gigasporaceae; genus Cetraspora; species Cetraspora pellucida. The sequence goes on along the minus strand of CAJVQA010004194.1, from coordinate 13,900 downwards.
ATAATTGAAAGCCTGATAATAAGTTTTATCTCATATATAAAGCATTTACAATATCTTTTAAACTGTTAATTTAACTATGTATCTACTACAATTTAGACTACAAATCAATATAATTTGATAGCTTAATCACAGATCAATCATGAAATTTTTAGACAAATTTGTCTGAAAAACAGTTTAGAGAATAATAATAGAATGATAGAATGTTAATATTGATTTTAATGATCTTTTTAAAAAAATTTTAATTAAATTTTTTGTTATTTCCAGATATGAAGAAGACAACATAGAAAAAATTCCTCCAGTACTTAAACAAAATAAATGAGAATTAATCTTTGTAACACATGATAAGAGTGTTTTTTATTCAAATAATAGAAAACAAGAGATTTGGGTACTAGATAGGAATATGTCATTGCAAAAAAAAGAAAATGGAAGATTAATTATGGTGAGTGAGTTTCTTTTAGAAGAATGTAGTCAGTTGAAATTAAGTGAAGTAGAGGCCTGCATTGGGTCCCACAGCCTGGCCCGCAAATTTTTGCAGGCCAGGCTGGGCCTGAAGCAAAATTTTATAATTGCAGACTGGGCCAGGCTAAAAAATTTGCAAAACTTTATAATTGTGTGCCAGTGCAGGCCTGAAAATTTGTAAAATTATATAAGAAATTTTTGTAGGCTGGGCTGGAGAAAAAATTTAATATATGCAAGCCGGGCTGGGCTAGCAAAAAAATAATAACTCTAAATGTGGACTGGGCCAGGCCTAAAAAAAAATTTTAACTCTAATTGTAGGCCAGGCCTCAAAAATAGGCAATTTGCAAGCCTCTAAAGTGAAGAAAAGGCAAGAATGCATCTGAACATTCCCATAGAAGCATGCTGCTATCTAATGCTTGGAAAAAACCAAGAAGGTTTCTAGAGAGTCAATAATTTGCTAGAACAAATTAGGGATAAAGCAATCTCTATTTTTGAAGCAAAGTTTCCTAATGCAATGGCCATCTTTGCCTTTGACAATAGTACAAACCATGGAGCATATGCAGAAGACACTCTTATTGCTGCAAGAATGAATCTAAAACCTAAAAGAAACCAACCAAAAATGTGATCGACAACTTTTGTAGATGCTGATGGATATCAAAACACCCAACATATAGTATTTGATAAAGACTATAGATTCGAAGAAGATGTAGATTATAATGAAAATATGTAAGAAGAGTCAAAAGATATTAAATTAATATTAAAGGAAAGAGGGCTTTGGAAGAATGGGTTGCTTTTAGAATGTAAAACATGTAAGAATAAAAAATTGGCAAAAGATAATTTACAAATAGATTGTTGTACAAGAAAAATAATAGCATCTCAACCCAATTTTATTGTACAAAAGTTAGCAATTATGGAACTAATAGAAGGTGCAGGTCATTTATATATTTTTTATCCAAAATTTCACTATGAACTCAACTTTATCAAAATGTATTAGAGGGCCACTAAGAGATATGCTAGAAATAATTGTGATTATACTTAGGCTAGTTTGCAACAAACTGTTTCTTGTGCATTAGATTTAGTTGATATTATTACAATAAGGAAGTTTGCTCAAAAATCATAAAGATATATGGAATTGTATCATGAGGGATTGATAGGAAAATTAGCTGAGTATGCCTGTAAGAAATTTAAATCGCATAGGCAAATACCAAAGAATAAGCTATCTTTATTCATTCAAGAAAATAATGACAAAGCATACAATAATAATAAAAGGTCATAATAGGATGTTTAGTAGAAAGAAATAATATAATAATCAATTGTTCAATAATTAATCATAATTTTTGTTATTTATAATTAATTAGAAATTGTACAGCTTTATTTGGTTCATTCAACTCCACCTATTTTATTCTCTAATCAGTTTACAGTCTAATTTGATCAGTCTTGATGAATGGACTTTAAATTTTTCAAATTTAAATTTTTTGAAGGTGGTTTTTTTAAATTTAAATTTTTTTAAAATTTAAAAAATTTTTTTTTTAATTTATAATTTTTTTTTAAATTTAAATTTAAGATCAAAAAGGTAAAAATAAATAACATTTAGTGTAATTGTGAAGTTCTTAACTTTTTCATATCATTATGTTGAAAGTTATTATTTAAATTTATTACTAAATTTTGTATATAATACTATATAAAAGCTATTTCAGGTTTGGCCCTGTATTTCCTGCAATCTGGTTTGATGCTATTCAAAAGATCAAAGAAATTGAGTCCATAAACCATCTAGCATGATTGTATTCAAAACCTTGTATAGTTTTAAAGATAATTCTCAAGATTTATAAAAAGTTAGTTATTTATTGTATGGTTTATTATAGAGTGTACCAGGGCAACCACCAAAAGTCTGGATTAGAAGCCACTGCATAATTTCTTTAAAAATTATTAAATCATTTAACTTCTGCATACAGCTAAATTAAAATATGTAACAAAGCAATATACTACTCATTATTAAGATATATATAGCTGTGGCATTTTATTAACTGATTCAGACTTTTGGTAGTCACCTCAATGCACTCTTTATATTAGACGCATGTTAAACTAATTATATATATTTATTTATATAGTTTAACAATCATATAAAATGTATATATGTAGGTAGCAAGCTTAGGCTATATGATTTGACACAGAATACAAAAACAAATAAATACTTGATAGTATTTACAGTATTGTATCTTATATTGCACCAAAAAGTTTTATCAATTCAACAATTTACAAAAGTTGAAATATTTATGTCTTTGAATTATGTTAACAATATGTAAGATTAAGTAGAAATTAAAGTTTATAAATAAAACTGCTTTCTTGTTATTTTTGCTAATATTTCAAGATAGATTTAGATTACCATTTCTTGTATTAAGCTGGTAGATATTATACATACACATTAGCTCATTCTGGTATTATTTTACTATAACAAATGATTGGTCAGATCACGTGATCAGTGGAAACATTTGAAAATACTATATAAATCAACTTTTTGGCATATTTTAGTTTTAGATCCCAAAATGGGACAAATGTAGTTTTTAAGTGCCATGCACTATACTATAACCAAAAGAGAAGCATGACAAAACTATTGTCCTTACAACAAGATTAATATTGTTTATATTACTGAAACCAAAATGACTAACAACAAAAATCTTTATTTTTACAATAACAATCTATATACATACTTTTGGGCTAATTTAGACAACTTAGCTAAAGGTACTGCTATCATGATCTATAAATATTTATAACTTTATATATATAACTGCCAAACATATTTTGGTAGAGCAGTTGCTATGGATCTTTTTTTCAAAAATAAAACCAAACTGTATATTATAGTTGTTTATCTTTTTTTAACTGATATATACAAATACAATGAAACACAAAATACAATCATCACATAAATCCAACAAGCTTAACAACTTAACCTTCATCTTATTTTATTTGGTAACTTTAATACACATGATGATATTAATAGTTCATTATTTAAATTCCAACTAATTAAATATCTACATCATTTCAACATATTTGATCTTAGTACACATGTAGATAATAAACATTATATATGATCAAACAACATTAGTCAAAGTTACATTAACTATATTTAAACTAACTTATTTAATATTTAATTCTTTCTTTCATATAAACTTAATGATAGCAATTCCTCTATACTCAGGGATTACTCTATCCTTATATCTACTTGAATTTTTATAAGTGCATATAGCAAACTACTATGATATCATATTGGCATTAGTTATAGAATTTTAACTACAAGGCTATGTTACCAGAAAAATAAACAGAATTTTTAAATCTTCTTTCTTATAACCTTAAGCTATACAGCATCCTACTTAATAACAATACTAATAAAAGCATTGAAACTACTTGGCACAAAATTGAACATGCAATCATTAATACTGCAACATACTTTATTCCTAACAAAATAATTTAAAAACATAGCTACAACTATCAATACTTCTCCTATTCTACATTACTTTATTTATTATTAAAGAAGCTTGATCATTTAATTAAAATTGTTAAAAGCTTTAATAACAACCTTAATATTGCACTAATTAATATTAAAGTTCAGATTATTAACAATAGATCTAAATGTAATCTTCAAGTTCTTACCTTATATATTGACTTATATAACTAAATTCAACATACACAAAAATATAAAAATAACTCTATTATGCTTATTATGTTAAAAACTTATTATTACTTTAACAACAAATACATCAAACAACTGAAAAAAGATGTAAAACTCTCTTAACATATTCTAAACAAGCTATTAATAGCATTTTTAACTGTTACAAACCTTCAATTTATTTTTTCAATATCAAACTTTTTGACCAACTAATTACAGAACTAAACCTTATCAAGCAGCATATACAATCTTACTTTTTTAACTAGATAACATATCAATCAATTGTTTAATATTTGTTTGATAACTTGTAGCACACACAATATCAATTCTAATTATATATTAACACTCAGTAATACAACTCCTTTAATTCTTCTATCACTAAAGAAGAAGTTCTTCAAATTATATCAAAACTTCCAAACAGAAAAGCCTATAGACCTATAGGCATTAGCTATGAAATACTTAAACATGCAAGTATTACTTGTATTAAAGCTATTACTGCTTTACTCAATCATTGCCTTACTTCAAGTCAGATTCTTAAACAATGAAAGCACAGCAGAATATATCCTATTTCTAAATGTAATATAAGTATTATTAAACATATTCAAAAAGTATATACAAAAATTATTACTACTAGGATTAGTATTGTGTTTTTACAATATCTTATTCTATTACTATATAATTATGTAGCTTTATCTAAAAGCAGCACATTTATATCTAACTATATACTTAGCAACCTCATTAAGAATGCATCATGGAATCAAAAACCAAACTGGCTTATATTTTAGAATATAAGCAAAGCATATAATTTTGTTAATCTAACTCTATTTTAAAAGTCTCTTCAATACCTTGCCTTACCTATCTTGATTACTAATACTATTATTAACTTACTTACTAATTGACATAACCAAGTCATTACAAATCTTGGTTTCTTCTTATCATATCCAGTACTTAATAAAATTAATTAGAGTAAAACTATTACTTTACTTTTGTAAAAAATTTATTATAACTCACTTATTACCTATATTTATAACAATTTTAAAGATTATATTATACAAGTCTTCTGGCCTACTAACCTTAAACACAAAACATATAACAAATCCAACTTACACTGTCCAGTCTTTGCTTATATGGATGACATTTTATAGATTGCATCTTTACAACAAGAGCTATCACAAATTCTATCAATAGCTAAATCTTTCTTAAATATAGCCAATATTCAAATTAACTCTTCCAAGTCCTTATTAACAACTAACAATATTTCAACTAACTATACTTCTATTATATATAATAATTATTCTCTTAATCTTCATTTATCAAATAAATCATTTAAATTTTTTGGATGCTGGTTCATACTTAATAACAAACAAATTAAACAAGCTAAACTTATTACTGCAGAATCATCACATTTTATTAAAATTGCAAGCACTAAACAAATTACTGATACATATGCATAATATATAATTAATACTGTTATTATCTTTACAATTGAGTATTATTTTTATAATATTGTTCTTAGTCAAAATACATGCAACAAAATTCTCACAAGCTATATAGAACTTGTTAAAAATAAAGCTAAACTTAATTGCACAATTCTTACAAGTATACTACTTCATCCTCAACTTTACAATATTTATAATATATAGGACATTCAATTACAACACTATATTACAAACTTTACCAAAAGACTCAATTCATCTAACCTTTTGAGAATAAGTGCAATAAACCATTAACAGGCTATATAAGAACAGAAGAGTTAAAAAACAATAAACAAAAAGCTAACAGAACTGAGAACACTAGAGAACTTAGAAATAGAACTAGTCAAAAAGCAAAAGTTAAAAGAGGATATTATGCAAGAAATAGTAGAAACTCTTAAAAGAAACATACTAAGAGACAAAAACAAGTACATAATATATACTAATAGTGTAGCAAATAAAAAGAATAGAGAAGAAACAACAGGTAGAAATATGAGTATAAGATAGATGCAAACAAATAAAACACAAGACTAGTTAAAAAAAAAGTAGTATTAGGAGTAAAAGGATGATTAATATTAATTACAACTGAGTTATTGGCAATATGAACAGCAATGTTAACTATACTAAAAGAGAAAAAGATAAAAATATTTACAGATAGTAATGCTGCAATTAGGAATATTAGTAGAGAGTTAGAATGCACAGATAGAAATAGAATACTCAAAAGAAAAAATATATTTTGAATAGTGAAGATAATTAACTTAGAACAAAAAACATATGAATAGAGTAGTTTAAGATAAAAAGTTATAGCAAAGATAGATGGAATGATAAAGTTGACAGTCTTGTAAAAAAAAGAACAATAAGCAAGAAGATTATATATATAAAAGAAGTCAGTTGCAAAAAGATAAAGTATGCTTGAAGTAAAAAAACAAATAAATAGATATGTTAGCAAGACTTCTATGCAAGCTAGTAACAAATATCAGACTAATAAAGAGAAATAACAGTGATTAAGAATTTAGAACTGATAACAGAAGTAATAATTTATAACAGGTATATTTTTGAAAAATACTAAAGTCAATCAAAGAAGTGCATTATATAACAAAAAGAAGTAGCACAAGAAGGAATATGTTCATAAAATATATATTGAAACAAACTTCTGACCTTGAAAGAACAAAACCAAATTTATATGTGAATACAGAATGCCAAATATGTTAAGATAAAGTTAAAGAAACACAAGAGCATCTGGCAGTATGCAAGAGACAAGTGAGGCTTTGAAAAAGAATACAGAAAGTGTCTATTACAATAGCATAAAAAGGATTAAAAAAAAAAAACTAGAATTCTACCTTATGTATTATATATAGCACTTTTTGAAAAAACAAAAATAAAAGAAATAGAAATAAAAAAAGCATTAATTAAGAGTCTAATTTCAAAAACAACTCAAGACAGGTTAGCATAGCTTATAGATACAAGAACAAGATAATAATTTGTCAATACATTGGCAAAAACAGTTTGAAATATCTTTTATAAATAAATTTGGAAAACACAATACAAAAAAGTCAATAAATATAAAAAAAGAACAGGAATAACTAGTAAAATGAAAAAAAAAATCAAAAAAAGAAAAAGAATTCAAGCAAAAGGAAAAAGGCTAGTCAGCAAAAAATAAAAGAAAAAAAAAAGAAAACAAAAGAGAAGAAAAAATGAATCAAAAATAAAGCCTAAAAGACAATTTTGGGGCTTGTTGTGAAAGAAGAAGACCCTTTTATTATAAACTTTAAGTAGTCAGACAAGCAGCTTACTTCTACTTGAAGTAATACAACAGGTTGCACTTAGGTACTATTAGAGTGGCCAGATAATGCTAGACTTAGTTGTTAGATACATCTAGAGTTAATATCTGCATCCAGATTTAATGATTAAATTCAGATTTGATAACTAAATCTGGATTAATTATTAAATCTGGATTTAATCATTAAATCTGGATTTAATCATTAAATCTGAATTTAATATTAAATCCAGTTTTATATTATAATAATAAATAATTTTGTCTTTTTAATCTTTACTAGAAGTAATATGAAATTATCAATCTAACTTTTTTTTACTTTTACATGATTTTTCAAGTAACACAATAGTATTTGTCCAGTGTCAAGTTGAACTTTCTGTTCAAAAGTTATAGTTTGTCAAATGATCAGTTTTGGGGTATTTATTTTTATTTACTGTATGCATTTTATAATTAATAAAGTTCTTGCAAAACATGATTTGTTGTTATAGCACATGCTTTAAAATGTATTTTGTGATTTTTTTTAGTAATTTTCATCATAACTAACACATTTCAAATTGTTTTAATTATATTTTCATAAATTTTGTCCTTTCTAATGATATTTGCTTAAATGCAATGACTATTGAAATAATGTAATTCTTTCATTTTACATTTAATGAGATTTTCTTTATTAGAGAGTGAATGAAATTACACACAGATTTATACTAATATGCTATTTTTTTTCTTAGTAATATATCAGTTTACTGTAAGGTCAGACCTTGATAAGTGCAATGCAATCTAAGAGATGATTAAAAAAAAAACTATTTTTACTTTAAGTTAAAGGTTAATAAAGACTTTAACAACTTGGACCTTGGGCAAATAGAGCTTGTACTTAAGGAATATATGTTTAGAGAAGTATAGTCTATAATAAAAAAATTGTTACACTTAGGAAAGTTAAATTAATAAGTAGTTTTATAATTGAACTTCATTAGAAGTATAATAATATGCTATATATTAACCTTTTTACTTATACTAAGAGTTATACATTTAGGAGTATAATTATATATCAATTTTTCTCTTTTGATTTAGAAGTATAATTATGTATTAATTCTCTTATTAAATGGTCTATAATAAAAAAAAATTGGTGTACTCAGGTAATTATTTATTTATAATTGAACTTTATTAGAAGTATGACCTTATATTATATATTAACTTTTTAACTCATACTAGGAATTATGCATTTAGAAGTATGAATTTTTTTCTTTCAGTCTAGAAGTATGATTATATATTAATTCTCTTATTAAATAATCTATAATAAAAAAATCATCACACTCAAGAAAATTAAACCAATAAGTGGTTTTATTAGTTTGAACTAAGTAATTATTTATAATTGAACTTTGTTAAGAGTATGACTATATATCATATATTAACTTTTTTAATCACACTAGGGATTATGCATTTAGAAGTACAATTATATTAAATTTTCATTTTCAATCTAAAATATGTATTTAGGAGTATAATCATATATATATTTTCACTTTGTTAGGAATTGCATATTTAAAAGTATAATAATATATTTAATAAATAATTTTTTAAAGTTTTAGTTTTTTTTCTTTAATTAATAAAAAATAATCATTATAAAAATGATCATTTTCCACTTCAAGTTTTATCAAAAAAAAATTTGTTCAATAATGCTTAATTCTAATAGAAAAAAAAGAAAACTTAATAAAAAAAAGGCTCAATCAACCTCATTTGTTAATTCTAGTAACTTATCAATTTTAAGAACAAATGCTACTTTTATATGACACTTTTATCAGGATGATGAAACTAACAACACAATTACATATTATAAGCTTTGTACTCAAGAGTTAGAAGACTTGGACACTTCTTCATATCTATATAGTAAATTAGGAAAAAGTACAGAATATTTAATATAGCATTTATATGATAAGCATCATATAACTTTAAAGAATTATAGACAATACCTCGATGATGATGAACAAGTAAAAAATTGTTAATCATTATAAAATAATTAAATTTTAAACAAGGTTTTTAACTTTTTTGGTTTTATTTTTTTAATAGCCCATAGCAGTAGCAGTAATCAACCAAGATCTAGAATCAATGGACATAGACTTACCTTTCTTTTTATCTAAACAGCAATAAGAATTAACAAAGCTTGTGATAGAGTTTATCATATATGATATTCAACCATTATATATATTAAAATGCCCATCTTTTCAAAAACTTCTAAATAGTTTTAGATCACAATATCAAATATCATGTGTAAATACCATAAAAAAATATATTTCTGAAGCCTATTTATGGGATACTGACCAGCTTAAGAAATCATTATTAGGTGTCAACACTGTTAATTTAACAACTGACTATGGACCACAAAAGGTAACCATGGTTATCTTAGTATTACAGTAACATGGTTATCTTAGTATTACAGTAACATAGTTAACATCTGACTTTAAGCTTCAGAAGGTGCTACTTTTAAACCATCATATGCCACATCCTTATACAGGTTAAGATATTTGTAAGGAGTTGTTTCTCATAATAAATAAATAGGAGTTAGTAAATAAAATAGATAATATTATAACAGATAACAGTTCAAACATAATAAAAGATGTTGAGTTATTAAAAGAAAATTACTTGCTTAATATTAATTGACAATCATGTGTTGTGCATACTCTTCAGCTTACAGTAAAAGAAGGTTTAAAACAAATTAAACCAATTCATAAATGACTCAAAAGCCTTCAGATATTTTTTAAACTTCCTAAGCAAGCATAATAATTGTATAATATGCAAATACAAATGCAATTGAATCCATTAGATATTATTCAAAGTGATGCTGAAGATGAAATTGTAAATTTACTTGAGGTTTTAACTGACTGTAAAACTCAGTGGAATTTTACTTGGCTTGAAAGCAAATTTTGTTATTGCACCTAGCAATGCTTATGCTTGCAACAATATTAAGAAATAAGTCGAATGCTTTATCTAAACAAGAAGGTGAAAAACTTTTTAAATTATGCTTAACTACAGAAAAACAAGAGTACATATAGTTAGATGATCATTATAAATATATTTTTTAATTACATGTTTTTAGCATAATCTAAAAATTGTTACTCAAGTTAACAACTAAATTTAATATTAAACTGAGTTTTACAATCAACCCTATTAAAATTAAATTCAATTCAGTTTTAAATTTCTACTTGAATTAATATATGTTTTTTTGATTATACTTAGGGTTTTATATTTTGTATTAATATATATTTTTTTAACAAGATTTGTAGGACAAATAGTTAATCTTTTAAAACTATTTGAAGAGGTTACAAGATATGTTTGTAGATCAAAGTATCCTATTCTAAATCTCATATATTCTTATATATGAATTTTAAAAAGTAAAGTTGCTTTAAAAAGTGAAAATGAAGAATCATTTGAATCTTGAATTAATCTTATTTATGGTTCAAAAGATCAAGATTCTAATGATTCAAGTATTAGTAGTGATAATGAAGCTGATATACCATCAGCAAGAAATCAATAACAATAGCAATATGCATATCAATATACACATCGATATGCATATAGTGTTGGTAATAAAAAACATAAAAATAAAAAATAAAAATTCTTACAGAGCTGGAGGATTCTAATACTGTAGAGTATTTATCAAATGTAAACTGGTCTGGGCTTTTAAAGAAAGCATGAGCTGCAATTTTTTTATTACTTAATGAGTTATGGGATAAATTCAATAAAATAGGTTTAAAAGCTTCTATCTTAGATCTATGTGTACTAAAATTGCTTTTATTTGCCACAGTTCAAGAGCAAAAAAATACAGAAGCCCAAATCCATACAGAATTATTACTATTAGAATCTTAATTAACTAATTCAAATAATAATAAAGAGATAGAAAAAAATTCAGTAAATATAAATGAAGACTCTCAAGATTCTTTAAATACAGAATTATAGAGGTTATTTTCAATATTTGATCAAGCTATTGCTAAAGATGAATTCACATGATACATGAAAAAGCAGATAGCTTATAAAAATCAGAATCCTTTAACATTATAGGAAAATAGACATGTAAGCTTTCCACTATTTAGTCAACTTGCACGCAAATATTTATCCATCTCTGCCATTTCAGTTCCATCAGAATGGTTATTTTCTAATGCAAATAATCATATATCAGCTAGAAGAACTCACCTTGACTCCAATTTAGTAGATAGAATATTATTTTTTAAAAAATTTTACATTTACATTCATTGTTTCTACCTAATTCTTAATTTTTTATTGACTTAACCCAATTTTAACATAAATTTAATATTAATATTACATAAAAATTAAATGTTTCATCTGCTTGTAATAACTATCTATTATTCACAAGAATATAATTCTCCAAAAATTTTTTTTTTTTCATATAGCTTTAGCATAGAATCATCTCTTTAATATTATTACTAATTTTTTACTATTTTAATATAATCTGTAATGTTTTAATTTGAATATTAAATCTGTTAAAATTAGTGATTTATGCATTAATAGCTTCTATACAATAATTTAAGAGAATGTTTACCACTATACTTATTGCATCATTATAAAAAGGCAGTTCAATTACTGGTACTATATTGGGCCTATAACTGTTAAAAATATGTTATTCATACTCTATAATATGTATTTAGTTTCAAAGTAATACCTGCAATCATTGTTGATTCTAGAACCTGATTTTAAAATAATTTGGAAGTACACTGAGGCTAAATAAAACTCAAGAGGAGGTAAGGTATTCATATTTTGTAAGTAAAGTATTTGATATAAAAAAAAAACCCCCAAAAAAATGAGACTCCAAGCATCAATAGTAACTCAAATACAAGTTAATTAGAAACTTAATCATGAAGTTTAGGGATCAGTATTCCAAAATTACTATTTTGTGTCTAATGTTTATCTATTTTTCTTCTTATTCTCAAGAATAAAACTAACAAGACACAATCTGTCAACTAATCACATAACTTGTTAACTAGTTAAATCCAAATTTAACAATAAATCTGAATTTAATAATTAAATCCAGATTTAATTATTAATTCAGATTTAATTATTAAATCCAGATTTAACAATTAAATCTGGATGCAAGTATTAACTCTAGGTATATCTATATAATTGCAATAGTAATTTCAAAAATCTTAATAAAGTACTAGCATAACTATTTAAGTTAAAATAAAATAAAATAACAAAAAAGAGCTTTGATTAGTATTATAAAATATAAAAAAGGCCTTCAACTCAGTATTACTAAAAGTATTAGATTTAGTACTTAGAAGACTTAAAATATCAAAAATAGTAATTATCTTTATTTTAAATTTATATAAAAATTGATAATCAAAAATTATTACAAATATAAATACAATAGCAATATTTAAAATTAATAATGAAATTGAACAAAAAGAATAATTTTATCTTTAGTATAGAGAATATTTTATAGTTTATTTTTAAAAAGAATTCAAAGTAATTTAAGTTTAGATTACAAAATAAATACTTAAGACAATAATAGTGAAAGATCAAATTTATAAAAAAGAAACAATTAAAAGCAAACTATAATAGCTTTTGCAAATAACACAATATAAATTATATTAAGTAAAGTTTAAATAAAAATTATTGTAATAGCAAAAGACTTTTTTAAGCTAAATAATACACAAATTAATAAAAAAATTATTATAATAAATACTAAAAAATTAAAAAAAATAGAACAATTTGTTTTAATAAAGAGTAGATTTAAAAAGAAAACAAAAATATAATAATTTAATTTTTAAAAATATGCCTAAATTGCAAACTAAAGAAGTCAGTAGTTAAAACAAAAGTCAAAGAAATTATAAGATTATTATATAAAAACTAAATTCAAAAAAGCTGATATTTAGTTAATTATTATATATTAATAACATATATATTATATTTATATTAAGTTATATACTATAAACTACAAAGCTATCAAAAAATATAATAAATAATATATATATATTAGTAATAAAAATAGTAAAAAGGAAAATAAAAATAAATAAGAAATAGTATGATATATTATAGATATTTAAATAACATTAATTTAGTTATTATATAAACAGATTATTAGTTTGCATTATTGATTAAACTTAACAGATACTATAAGATATTAACAAATATAATAATAGAAGATAAGCTTTTATTAATAGGAGCATCAAAAAATATATAACATAATAATATTTCTAAAGCAAATAGTAAATTATAAAAAATAATTTAGTATGTTTAACAATACTTTAAACAAAAAAAATTACAAATAGTTTTAAATTTTAATTATAAAAATGCAGTTTAACTATAAAAATATATAAAATATTTGAAACAAGCTTTATTCTATTAGTTGTATATACATTAAAAAAACTTAACATAGGGATACAAATTGCCAACTCTTTCTAATGATCACTTGTATCAAAATTCTGCTAAAGAAAATTTAATTTTCTCTAACAATTTATAATTAAATATATCTTTTAAATAAAATAAATCTGTTCTTTATTCTATTTTACATATATATACAAAATTTTA
>CAJVQA010004193.1:0-18012 GCA_910591915.1 Cetraspora pellucida | reverse complement strand
AGTCTTTGTAACTAAAAATAAAATAATAGAACTGTTCTATTATTTTGCTATTATGTTACTATTATATTACTTATATTGACAAACCTTTTATTATTTTATTATTATTCTGCTGTTATGCTGCTATTATTTAATAATATAGGGTAGAATAATGTAGTTTTTTTTTTTGTTATTTATCTTTTATTCACTCTTTATTCATTTATTTAACCTGTAAAAGTGATCTTAAAGACTAAGAAGATACTTCTTCAGATAATGTTAGTAATAAGTTGGTTAAAATTGACACTAAATATTTTGAAGAGCTTTATTTGATAATGCTTTTAATAACTTGTACTATTCACAAAATATTGAATAGCCTAACAATGCTTATGTGAATTTATAGAGATAGTTAATAAGTATTGACTTTCAAATTTAGCTAGTAATGCTTTTATACACTTATTTAATAAATTCACCAATTTGGATACTTCTTTACTTCCATTATTAACAAAAACTAACAAGAAATTACTTGATGAATCTACTTTACCTTATATGATATTCAAAAAAATTTTTATAAAAAAGTTTGAAAATGTTGAATATATTTTTTACTACTAATCAATAATTATAACTATAAAGTCTTTAATAAAAATTGATAATATTAATCAGTTATTGGTTCTTAAATTTGAAGATAAAAAAGAAATAAGAAATAATGCAAAATATAGAATTTTCAAAGAACAATATTATGATAATTAGTAAAAGTAAGAAGAATCAGAATTACTCCTTAAATACTGTTTGTTATTGTTTATTCTTTATTCAGATGCAACAACTCTAAACTACATAGGAAAATCTTCTAGGCACCCTTTGTTTTTATTACTTAGAAATATTCTTAATCATCAAAAAAACAAACTAAAATTCAAAGCATTAATTAGGTACCTTCCAATCTTAAAAGCTAAATAAAAAGTCTGATAGATTCCAAAAAGTATAGAAAGAAATCTTTCAGAAATGCATATTAGTTCTTCTCAAGCCTATTATTGAAGAACCAGAGCTCTATTTTGTAATATATAAAAATATAATCACTTTTATTTCATGTATATTAATAATTATCATAAACATGTCTAAGGCTGATAAGATTGCAAACATCTATTAGCTAGCTTCCTCAAGATAATCATATAAAAAATGCTTAGTATCAAGAAATGACTTGAATAATACTAATTTAATGAAAATAATTTCAAAAACTTCAGATTCTATAATACAAGCAATAGATAGCAAAGATGATTGGTATTATTTAATTCATTCTAAAAAAAATGCATTTTGGAATATAAGGTATAAGATTTAGTTTATTGTTATTATAGTAATGTACTAAAAATATATGTTGTTATAAATAATAGACTTTTAAAAACTTTAATATATATGAAACTATTGTATCTGATCAAATGCATGCTTTGGATCTTGGTTTCTTTAAATATATGCTAGACTATACTAAAGATCTTTTATATGACCAATGCAGAAACCAAATAATTCAAACCTTTGAATAGTAATTAATATTGATTTCTTAATATAGTGGCATTAAAATAATAATGAATATATCAGATATAACATGTATTACAGCTAATGAACTGTGAATTATAATGAAAATAATAATTTTCACTCCCAAGAATTTATATAAAAATTATAGAAAGCCAGAAATTAGTAATAACCAGTTGTAAAGAATTATTTACTAATGATTCATATAACCAGCTTTAGATATAATATAAATAATTAGTTTATTAAAATATTAGATTACTAATAATTAATTTTACAGACTTTTATTTTAGATTGGCCCAAGAATTCAGTGAAATATTTTCAAAATATGCTCAAAATAAACTTTAGCTTTCTAAACTTCATGCATGATACTATCATATAGTACCTGTAATTGAAGAGTATAAATTTATAAATAATATAACTACAGAGACTTACAAGGCTCTTTATAAGAATTATATAAAAATTTCTTATCACATGTTCAATAAAAAAGACTATATGAAACAAATAATAAATATCATAAGTTTTATATATAATAAACTTTAGCTAAATATTACTAATAATTATTGTAAATAGGTTATATGATGGCAACTAACAAAACATAAAGCTCAATAAAATATAATAAAACAAAAGGGTTTGGTAAATCTTTGTAGTCATTAGGTTTAGATGAGATAAATGATTTCTTTGAAAATAATAAAAATAATATAGACCTATTACAAGTTGAAGGTTTTCAAAATTTGCTAACAAGTCTTGATAAATTCTTTGAAGAATCAGTATATCCCTTATTGATGATAATCATATAAAGATATTTTCTTAGATTTTTTAGGAAACACTAATATAATTCAGACTACATCAAATTTTTATAAAAGTCCAATGTTTTCTAATATTATTATTAATAAAAGTAACAGAAAAAAAAAATTGGTATAGCTTAGTAAGTATCAATATATTTATAAGTTATTTTATTAATACAATTTAACAATAAAGCAATAAAAAAGAGTGTGATGACCTAGTGAATGGTCAGTTTGTCAACCCCTCAAGTGGTAGGTTGGGTGTTCAAATCTTATTAATAGCAAAAATTTGGATAATCACCTATATAATATTTATATTATAGCAACTGTTACTTAATTATTAGGTTAGGATATCTGTAATGGCAGTTACACCAGCATGACTAGCAGGTTATAGGACATCCGTATAAGTATGACATTACACAGATAAATGCAAACCAACAAATCAGGCAGTGCAAACACTAGATAAGTCCTTGTGGCTATGTAAATCCATTAAAATTAGGTAACAAAAAGTCCATTTGGGAAGATCTGAGTAGAGAAATAGTTGGATCTTTGACAGCTCTACTGTAAAGGCTAGCTCAGAAAAATGAATATCAAGGTTATAGTACTCAGTCATAGTAGCCAGACAGGCAAAAATCTCTGAATTGGAAGCCTTGAGGGTACCACCAACCAGCTATTAAAACAAACTAAAGGAAAAGAATATCAGGCTAACCCAATATACTGATAAACTGGTCAGAGTCCTACACAAACTATCTGAATTGGAAGTTTGGTAAAAAGACAAATAAAAAGGCAGAAGTATTTAAAGTAGTGGGGTTATGCTGTAAAGTAAATGCTAAGGTCTAAATGAACTCTACAAGGGCATAGTAGTTTAATGGTTAGACCTGACTGCAAGTGTTGGTTCTGCCATAGTAATACCTAAGTTAGCTGTAAAAATAGGTACAGAAGACTCTGAAGGTTTACCTCAAAGATAAATTAGTCCTAAGGTTGAGATGATGATCTGGGTATAATCTAGTAAGTTAATACAGGTTACAGATTCAGAGAGTTTAAAGTGAAACATCCAAACAGTGATGATAGATACAGCAATTAGTAGGAAACATTTGGGCAGACTTCTTAAATAGATAATATAGAAAAGTTACATGTGTAGCCAATTGTACACTCTTCTGTAGTGGTTTATTAAACCACAATACCAATAAGTGATTAATAAAAGTTAAAAGACCAAAGAGGTTACCTTAATACCAAAAAAAAAAAATTATAATAATAATTTATATAAAGGTTCTATACTAGTTGTTATTTTTAGAACCTGCTTATAGGTTTTTTATTTAAACATTCTAGCTTCTGTATATCTAACTATCTAGTTTCTCTATTTACTAGCTAATTAATACTAATATAAATATACTATGATTATAAAGTTTTTAAAATAGTTTACTTATTAAGAAACTTTTAATTTTGTACTAAATTTATTAAAAACTTCTGTATCTTATAATTATAATTAATTCAGTATTGCTTTGGTCTAGACTAGCACTTGTAGTCAAAGCTAATTATTAACTACTATATTCTTATAAAATTTATTTAAATTCTAATATCTATTTTTCTAACATCTTCTTTATTATCTTTTACTAACTTTTATTTAAGACTAATAAGACTTTTCAAATTACTAATTCAAATAATTCAGTATAATATACTTATGTATTCTTTTTTTTTAATAATTCTAATGATCTAATTAATGTATATACTTATCTTATATATCTGTTATTTAGTTTATTTATCTATTGTTTTAAAAAAATCTATAGATTTCAATTAACTAAAAAACATTGTTAAAAGTTTGTATTGTTTTTTTATTTAGAATTTTTAAGTAAACTTCTAATTTTTTAGTTTCTTAATTTTTTATATTTAGTGATCTTATTATAAAGTCTTATACAATGAGATATGATAACTTAGTGAAGTGATCAGGTTGTCAACTTCCAAGTAACAAGTCTAAAGTTCAAATTTTATAAATAATGAATTTTGAAAAATATATTTGTGTTATAATAACTGTCTCTATCAATTGGTTGGATTGATGTATTTGTAACCTTCAGTTGCACTATTTCAAATAGGGCTCAGAGCATCTATACAAAGTGTAATGTTAGACCTACATAGAGAAATGTTAATAACTGGTATTGCATAAGATCTTGATGCAAATCTATGATAAGATCACCAGTTACAGAAAATAAAAAAACTAAAGAGTCAGAAATCTCAAGTAAAAAGATAGTACAAAACTTTAATAATGTCATTGAACTGATAAAAATCCATAAAACACTTACAAAAAGATAGATAAATAAACTGAAAGACAAGATTTATAGAGGAGTATATAACCAACCAGATTGTCAGAATTACTAAAAGAAAAGGATACTAAGATATACCACATCAGACTATCTGGATTGGAAGTTTGGAAAGTTCTATTAGTCCTAAGTAGCAGTTAATAGAAGATAATGAAGAAGACATTAGAAAGATAAGTATCAGGGTTTTGAATAAACCTTATAAGAATATAGTAGTTTAATGGTTAGTCCTAATTGCAAATAATGGTTTAAGCCAAAGTAATACTAAGTAAGCTGTAAATATAAGATACAGAATACTTTAGTAGATTTAATACAAAGTTAAGTATGACTTAGTGATCATGATATATCTTTACTAGTTTACTGAAGTCATTAATAGAGTGTGATGAATACAGGATCAGAGTGTTTAAATAAAAGACCTACAAGTAAGTTCTAGGTATAGCAACTAGTGTAGAACCTTTGGGTGGACTACTTAAATTAGACAATAACTAAAGTTATATAAATGACTAGTTGTACATCTTTTTTATGATTGCTTCTGTATCTGTTATATTAACAGATGTTAGCCAATATATACTATCAATAAAATCCTGAGTCACATATACTCATCTTAATATTTAAAAAAAAATAAAATAAAGTTTTATACAACATCAGTTTTAATATTCTTTTATATAAATGTAATATTATACTTCATATAGATGTTCTAAGCTTTCAATATTAAGTGAAACTTAATTTGATATATCAAAGATTATAGACACATAAATCTAACTAATTAACTAGAAACAGTTGCCATAATACTAATATAATTTTCAAAATTTGTTATTTGTGAAATTTGAATACTAAATCTGTTACTTGGAAGTTAACAATCTGTCTACTTCACTAGATTGTCACAATTCTATATACCAAGTTGTTATAAGAACATTTATTCAATTTAAAATATAAAAAAAAAAATAAATAAATTATTTATTATATAATTAGAAAAATGTCACTTATTATATAGATATATCCTTTAAAGAAATGTTAATTGACTGTGTTTCACACTTCAGATCAATTTTTTGACAATTACAAATTTTAAAATAATTAATAATATAATTATTATTAATTACTTTAAAACTTGTAATTATCAAAAAATTGATTCTTAGATGTGAAACACCGTCAATTGACATTTTTTTAAAAAATATATCTATATAATAAGTAATATTTCCCTTATTATTATTAAACTTTAAAATTGTATTATTATTTTTACTAATTTTTTTGAAAATTTTATTAAATATATTAATCTTAAAAGCCTTCTATATACTATCAATTAGCAATAAGATTAATATCGAATTTTGTAATTTTTGTGTTTAATATAATATAAGATTTTTGTTAGATATAGC
The DNA here is from genome assembly GCA_910591915.1 of Cetraspora pellucida. Classification (NCBI taxonomy): domain Eukaryota; kingdom Fungi; phylum Glomeromycota; class Glomeromycetes; order Diversisporales; family Gigasporaceae; genus Cetraspora; species Cetraspora pellucida. Next base: position 12,051 of record CAJVQA010004193.1, on the reverse strand, counting down.
ATATTGTAATATTGCAAGTTAATATCATTTAGAAAAATTTAAAATTCAGATTAGTTAGATTTAATGTGAAACCTTTAATTAAATTTGTCACCTACAATACAATACCTCTGTTAGAAATGAATCATTATCAACAAAATCATCTTAAGAATTGAAACTAGAAACCTCAATTTACTGATTCCATTTCCTTTATATAAAAATAGAATTCAAAGAGATTATGATGGAGTACTTCAATGTATGCGTTTTCTCCTTTTGAACCGAGTTAAATACGGCCAGTACCAAGGTGTTATTTTAAATAAAATTTTAACAAAAGAAACTAACATAGTTGTTATAGAGTATCTGTTCAATGCAATGTGTATAAAACACACAGGAAAAGCTTCACAAGTAAGCATTCGTAAATTCGAATATATAGCTTGCCTTATACAACCGTTCTATTCTTAACTTTCGCATTAATCCAAACTTTATTTCCGACCTTCTCTGTACAAGAAACACAATAGTTGCGTGGGTATGTAGGTACACCAAGATCAACTTTAAAGTTTTAATCGTTAAGCTTCTAACTTTGTAGTTAAACGAACCTAAATGCATTTTATTATATGTATGTAATACCTCTCTACATATTACGTATTATGCATATATTTGTTGAACAAATCCAAACCCTAAAATAATAGATAGCATTTATAAAATTTGAATCAAAAAAATAATCTTTAAATTTGCAGATATATTATACATGACCATAAGAATATATACTGTTTATTTAAATGAAGATTAGTAATAAAAATTTTAAGAAATTAATTTGGCCAAGGATTGGGATTTGGGTGCGGACAAACTCAAACTATAGTAGTTTGGGATTTGGCCAGCAAGTATAATTATGCATGCGTAACACAGGTGACAGTTATGCGAACTAAACTTCTATCAAAAAAATAGATCAAAAATTAATTTATAACAAAACTTAAAACCAAATTTGCTCCTAATTTGCTTACAGTTTAAAAGATAGTAAATTCATATGTTTTTACTATAATTTTTATTATAAACAACATTTTAAGCCTTTATAAAAAAAGATGTCCTATAAAGCTTTAGTTACTGTGATTTAATGATTACCAATTAACACTTTCAATGTCTATAACTCCTCTTTATAATAACAAATCAAGGCAATTTGTTACTCTATTTCATTAGCTCTAAGATTTGTTTGTACTTGACATGTTTAAATTATATTTTAAAACCAAAAAGAAAGTATAAATAAGGTTTTTTTTATAATTTCTCATCAATAACTCTGATTCCTTCTTCTTCTAAAGCTTTAATTATTGGATTATTTATTTCTGGTGTATAAGGTCTGAGAATGCCTTTTTGATTAATTACGCCTTTAAAATGAATGTGTATTATTATTAAAATTGCATATTCATTGTGGTGCGTTAAAAAATGATAAAATATTTTAACAGCTTACCATCTAAAATCAATTGTACAGCAATTCCGCATGGAATTCCGACTGTTCTAGCCATTGCAGATGGACCAGGAGGGTTACCATATTCCAGAAGGGTTGAAGTCCAAGTTTCCTTTGTTATTGACCAAAGAATTGTGAAAAAATAATTTCTCAAACTGTAAACCATTTTTAAGCAATGCATAAATACCATTTCTCCAGTTTTGGTTTCGATCTCAAATTTATGTTGTAGAATGACCATATCCCTTTCTCCTTCTCCATATTGCATTTTTTCTTCCAAGGTAGCGCAAAGGGTATCAAGTAACGTACCTTTACGATGAACCTTTTCGTCAGAAAACAAACCTAGCCATTTGAAACCTTTGAAAATTCGTTCAAGATCTTCACCAGAAACTTCAGATACTTTAAGAGTAATATGTTTGCGAAGGTCACTTATAATTTACGATTTTATTAGAACTTTTATAGATTTAACTTATTACGACAAAGGATATCCAAACTTACGACTCAGATTTACTGGATATTCCAAGTGCTTTGGCAAGAACATCTTTCTACATGAGTTGATGTATTTTAACGTTAGAGTACAATATATTTGTATACTTTTTTAACTATAAAGATAATTACCCAAGCAATCTCAGGAGCGCCAGGAAACAGGTAATTTTTTTCAGAATCATCTAACATACCAATGTCAACCAAAACTTTAACAAAAGAAGTAAACCCCTAAAGTAAATAAACAAAAATTTATATTGATTCTACATTTGTAGTAAATAAAATATATATATATATATAAATCTAACATAAACCTGATATCTCAAGGTACCACGTATAATTGTTTTAGCTTCGGGTATGTTGTAAAATTCTTTGAAAGGAGTAGAATCTCTATTTGCATAGGCCCAGAATGCAAATGCTGGATAAATAAAATAAGGTTTTGCAGATGACATAAGTTGTGTTCCAGAGATTTCCACGATCTTTATAAAAAAGGATCCCAAAATTGGAGATTAGTTTTTATATTACTGACAGTAGAGAAATGTTATAAACTTGCTTCTAACCTACCTCCCCATTTAAGAAGAATTTAGCGGAGTTTCGTAATGCTAATAGTACACCACGCGAAGACCAGCTAAATTTGTATCCAAGAGGATTATTAGATGCTTCAGGCGCAGGAAGCCCCCCACAATAAGAAATGAAAGATACAATCTATAAATCACGATGTAGTATAAATAAATCTTATTCAACATTATAAAGATGACATTTATGTATATTAAACTTACTTTTCCCCCAGCCTCGTGAACTTCATTTATAGTTTTAACTGCATAGAGATGGTCAATACCTGATATGTTGGATATATAAATCATCTAGATATTAAATTACAGTAAATATATTACTCAAATATTTCGCAATAATTTCTCACCAGGATCGAGACCTATCTCATTCAAGATAGTTATCCCATTTTCTTTGGCTCTATAAGTAGGAATTCAAGATCATATTCAGTGTCATTTGATAATGGAGTGACAGTAATAATTGACTTACTCTGCATCAAAGGCTTTCATCTGAGGTGATACATAGCTAGTCGTGACCATATTCTTTTTGAATTTAATGGCAGATTTGATCACAAGAGGGTGAAATGTGTACGGAATAAGACTAGTGGGAAATGTTAATTTGTAAGAATGTTGTATGGTCGAACATTACAATTTGTAAATTTTCAAATTAACATACCTGATGACTAAATCATGTTCTGAAACTGCAGCATCGAGAGCTTTTTCATTGGCAACATCAAGTGAAATTGATGTCGCCCGGGGAAATGATCGAGAAAGAGTTTCAGCATGAGATATGCGCCTGCAAGCTGAAAATATTATTATACAAATCTATCTCAGATGAATTTAACTGTTATTAATAATGTTTTTAATTTTAAATGAAATTTACCAATAGTCAAATGATTCTCTGGACGACGTAAGATATATTCAACTGTTGGACGAGCAACAAAACCAGAACCAATGAGTAAAATCTTCCTTTTTTGTACGAAGTTGAAAATATACACATATGTGATTGAAGATTTTTGATTTATGGTAACAAATTTGTGTAAAAATGCATTTTGATTCTATTTGTATCTTGCAATTACCTTTCCGTAGCCATTATCGTTATCGTATAATTTTTGCAGAAAACCAGAAGAAAACCCACTGATTATCATTAGATCGTAGAGATCTTAGATGTGTATATATTATCGCATGCAATGATTTACATGCATGTACATCAAATTTCACTAAAATCATTCCGAACTAAGAATGATTTCGATCTTTTTGTTTTTTTTTCTAAACTATCGCCAAAATGATGAGGAGTTTAAATATTACATATATGCGAATAATGCCTGTATGCGTTGTTCACTCTGCTACATACGCAGCCATCCATTTTTATGTATTAAGATATGCTAATTACTACATTAGGTTGTTCGCTTGAACTCACGAAAATTCAGTATCGCTACGTACCAACGGGTAGATTTCATCTATTTTACTGTCGCTTTGTTAAAAATTTGATAATTAGAAAATGTGACATGAAGATTGAAATCACGTGAATTCATATTTCAATATATATATATGGCGATGGAGGATTATCATTACACCGCACCCTGATCACTATTTTTAAACGTAATGTCTTTTCAGCAAAAATATAGAATCGAAAAAGATACCTTTGGCGAAATTGAAGTCCCTGCGGACCGATACTGGGGGGCCCAAACACAAAGGTATTGACACTACTTAGCACTTATTCTCAATGATGAAATCTGATATAGATCATCTTGAAAGGTCTCTCCAAAACTTCAATATCGGCGGACCCACTGAACGTATGCCTGAACCTTTAATAAAAGCATTTGGTATCGTAAAGAAGGCTGCTGCTACTGTTAATATGTCTTATGGCCTTGACAAAACGATAGGCAATGCCATTGTCCAAGCCGCGGATGAAGTAAGCTAATAAATTAATAGGGAAAAATTAAGAAAACTCAACTCTTTTTACTTAGGTAATCGAAGGAAAACTTCTGGATCATTTTCCATTGGTCGTTTGGCAGACTGGATCCGGGACACAAACTAACATGAATGTTAACGAGGTAGGTTGGTATAGGACCGATTTTTAAATATAATAATTACAATCGTATAACTTGATTATGCTATAGGTCATTGCGAATCGTGCCATCGAAATTCTGGGTGGTCAGCTTGGTAGCAAAAAGCCTGTACATCCCAATGACCACGTGAATATGGGCCAGTCTTCCAACGACACGTGAGCTATATGCTGTTGCAAAATTGACTTTGAGTTCGTTTATATTATACATTCTTACCAGTGTTTGATATGATTTGTAATTTAGTTTTCCCACCGCAATGCATGTGTCTGCTTCCATAGAAGTAAACAAGAGACTCATTCCTGCTTTGACGCATCTACATGATGCCATTTTCGAAAAGTCAAAAAGTTTTACAAACATAATCAAAATCGGAAGAACACATTTGCAGGTATGAAAAGAGAAACATCAAATATTGAGTTGTATAGAAATACTGTTTAATTTTGTAAAACTTCAGGATGCTACACCGCTTACTCTTGGAAATGAGTTTTCCGGATACGCTCAACAGTTGGAATTTGGAATCGAACGTATCAAGGCAACTATTTCAAGACTATATTATCTCGCACAAGGGGGTACTGCTGTTGGCACTGTAAGTATCATTATTCTACCTATATTCTATGTGCGTAAATTATTAGTGATTCTTAATTATAAGTTATTTAAAAACTCGTTAGGGGCTGAATACTCCCCCAGGATTTGATGTTAAAATTGCTGCCGAAATCTCAAAAATCACCGGATTGCCATTCCAGACAGCTCCAAATAAGGTTAGACATTATTATGCGAATAATGCGAAAACATGGTTCTCAAATTTTTTTTTTTTTAAAAAAAAAAAGCTTATTAAATGGTATTATTTCAGTTCGAAGCACTGGCAGCTCACGATGCCATAGTAGAAGTTAGCGGTGCTCTTAACGTTGTTTCAGTGTCTATAATGAAAATTGCTAATGATATTCGTTTCCTTGGTGAGTAGCCAAGAGACATCAAAAGTATACATTGTATTCTGACATATGAAATCTTGATATGAAAAGGGTCTGGCCCTCGTTGTGGGTTTGGTGAAATTTCACTCCCCGAAAATGAGCCTGGCTCGTCGATTATGCCTGGTAAAGTTAATCCAACACAATGCGAAGCAATTACAATGGTGGCAGCTCAAGTTATGGGAAATAATACCACCATTACAATTTCTGGCTCAAACGGTCATTTCGAAGTTCGTTAACTTTATTTAAATATCTTAATAACATGCACTTTATGAAACTTTAACCTTTCGTTAAATGTAAATCTATTCAGCTAAACGTTTTTAAACCAGTGTTGATTAAAAACCTCCTCCATTCAATCCGAATTTTGAGTGATGCAAGTGAGTCTTTCACGAAAAACTGTATTGTAGGAATAAAGGCGAATGAAAAAAGGGTTAATATTATTTTTTCATCCTTATTATCTTAAATGTGGCCTTCTCTAACCTAAAATTTTTTCTAGATAAATGACATTATGAATCAAAGTTTGATGCTTGTGACTGCACTTAATCCCCATATTGGTAAGGGATTAAGTATGAATTTTCTTGCATTGATATTTCATTTTAATTTTTCTGATGATTAAATAATTCAGGTTATGATAAAGCTGCTTCTGTGGCCAAGAAGGCGCATAAAGAAAATTTAACAGTAAGTTTTTAAGCTACGTTAATTTTTATTAGCATGTTCAAAATAAAGTTTAATCATGAAATTTATAATTTCAATTGATAAAGCTTAAAGAAGCTGCCATTCAATTGGGAGTCTTAACAGAGAACCAATTTGATGAATGGGTCAGGCCCGAAAAAATGCTTGGTAATCATCAAACATATTATTACCATATTAATATCTTTTTACGTACAATAATATCTGAAATAATCTTTTGTCTAGGTCCTAAATTATAATGTCGAAACGAATTATACTAATAAGTTTTTAATTACCATATAATATGGATGGTATAAAGCGAAGTCACAAATTCGATTTTATCCTCTCAAGCATTAAATGAAATAACATTGATCCGTTAATAAATCTATTCTAACTCTTTTTAACTAAATTAGAGTTGTATATTGTAAAAACAATAAAAGTTTATGATGATGATCTGTAAAATTTCTGTATAATATCATTTTATAGAAAATCGATGCTTAATTGTTTTGGAAAAAATTGTACAGTCAACTCTTTCTATACCGAACCCTAAGCTCTGGCCAAACAAAAGTTCGTTATATAGAATTACTGTGTTTTTTAAGAGCCGTAGCTCTTGTTATAATTTACAGCTGTTATCATAAATGCTGGGACGCCTGGCAAAAATTAGCCGAATGATTTTTCGGCCGATCCGGTTAAGTAATTAATATCGGCAGTATTCGGTATAAAATAAAATCTACAAGATTTTCTGATGAAATTGCATTTTCTTGATTAGTTTTTATAATTTTATTTCGATTTTCATTCTTTTTTCGTTTATTAGTAGTGGAAATTTAGTTACAGCAATCAACGTATATTTTTAGAATAGTGTGTTTATTGGATTTTTATGTTTTTAACAATCGCTTTCACTCTGAAGTATCGAGGAAAAAATTACTATAATTATGTTAATATTTAATGATCCTAATCATGATGATTTGACAATATCACATGATTTTCGAAACTTTTTTGGGTGGCAATTTTTACCCTGGCATTACTTTCCCAACGTCGATTTTTTAACTGTTAACGTTAACCAATTTTACGAATAACTAGACCTTTATATACGATCCCGCGATAAGAATGGGACTCTGCGAAGCAGGAGATGCTTTGCATCCTAAAAAGGCTATAAGGGTAATGAGTATAATGTTCTTTATCAGTAGTTTGGTCCAAATTCATATGTTGCAGGAACTCCGCCATCTCCGAGATCGTCAGATCTAAACCCACCTTAAGCGATCGTCGAATCTAAGGGGGGTTAATTTTACCAGAAAAAATAACAAAATAGGCTCAGTGTTTGGAACTTATGACCGAGCGGAGTTGCTTTATGTAGCAGGATCTAGATTGTGTTAGGGTAACATAATTACTAATCGTATTTTTTTTCTGTTAGTCTGTTTTTTAGATCTAGCGAATGAACGGTATAAAATAAGCAAGTTCCCGCCATAAGATTAGTTAGGTAGCAATAACGTTGCTCTTATATATATATTTTGCCGTGTCGTCTTTGAAAAAATTTTACATATTCGCAATTTACTTCCAAGGTCCGGTTATCATATATTGTTTATACAAGAGATTTTATTTCGTTACTTTCTATTAACTATGGGTTTTTATTTTTTGCAGAGTCCCTCCAAAATGGCAATTATTAACCTTAACTGTGTCCTCGTTAATGATAAAGGAAAATACTCCGAAGATGAAGTTTTTACAATTGAAATTTCTGAAGATAAAAGTATGAATTGCTCAAACATATGGTAAAAAAACGCTTGGCACCTTTATTTGATTCTATTCCTTCTACTCAAATCATTCTACGTTCATCTCCCAATGGTATTATTTTTAAACCAATGATTAAAATTTCTAAAGACTTTACTTCTACCCTCGATGAAAATGGCGTTCATATTTACGTAGATCCCCCAAGAAATTAATTTTTATTTGTACGCCGTTTCGGCAATATATATATATTATTTTTATAATAAAGCAAGGTTCCAGGCATGAAGTGCCATGATTTTTAAATGGTATTTTGATGGTTAACTGTGGTTTGCAATTACTAATTAGCAAACAGAAGTGTCATATTCGAGGTTACTAGCTCCGTGTAGCGATTATAGATACGAGCAGAAAATTACGTACGCGTGAAGAATCTTCACGCCGATGCCAAGAAAAAATCAGAAAAATTCCAAAAAATACATAAGCAAAAGTAAACACGAATATATATGTATATGAGCCATCAGGGTCATTTTATTGATATAGCCTCCGGCTAGCTTTCAGCTAATAAAAATAATATACTGGATAAAAAATTCTCGATCATATACAGGTTAATATACATCGATATCAATACGGTACAATAAAATAAATTCACGAAATACACATGCAAAAGTAGACTAATTATGTATCCACCAGGGCCAGCTTTATTAATATAAAATAAAGTACAGGATAAAATACAAACCAGAATTTGCGATTTAGACAAAAATGAGGCTTCGATCTGATATTAATTTTCTGACAAAAAAAAAGATAATATGAGTTACTTGGCCAACCTTGATTTAGAACACTTCGTTATTAACAACACTGGTATTTATCAATAAGTCAGATACGTTAGATTATATTTCTTTACTAAAAAAATTATTAAAATATACATAAAGTAGGAACGTAATTAATGGTTATATAAGGAATAAAAAATTTGATATTAAAGAATGAAAAAGTAGGAACGTAATTAATGGTATATAAGGAATAAAAAAGGATTATGTAAGGAATGACAGGGGTAAGTATGTATGTAACGAAATTAATGGCGAAAAAACAAGTTCATGATAAAAAGGAAATTCAAAGGATCTATTTTGGAAATTGTCGAGAGCGATATTAAGGATGATTAAGGGAAGATGAGATTTATCGGTTAGGATGATAGGAAAATAGGATTTTTTTTGCTGTATCTATTGCTTTATCCGTAAAGTTAAGAAAGGGGGACACTAGGATACCGATCGTTGTATCCGGGTCTTCGTCACAGACAACGCCTTTAAGTTCTCTAACGACGGCAGGCCCTGTATTACTTATAATTCATATAAATAACCTTTTCTTAATTAACATAAAATCCAAACCAAACCTATGTCATTAATCCAGTTCTTGCACTGGATCACGAGCTTGATCCTTCCAACAAAGAGAATTATGTCTACCCCGCCGTCGTTTGTCCCCCTATCAACGATAATTATAATAAATAAGTGAATGTGTCATCATTATTAACAACTAAAGAACATGCACGCCGGACCGGGATATTCTACGGTGATGTGCTTTCAGTAGTTAGCGTGTATCCTATTCATCATTAATTCCTGACAGAGCATGCGTCATTTCAGGAACATCGAGAAACCAAGAGAAGAACGTTCAACAGCCGGAACTGTTGGCCACGAAGTGCTTTCGATTCTCTTGGATATTTACACCGATGTGACAGCGTACCTTCAGATACACGATAACTCGACAAATACTCAATGAGAAAACTCACCCTGTATGGATATATTCCATACCATTCCCCGTAAAATTATCGACTTTTTTAAAGCCGATCATTTTTAATATCTCGATTACATCCCACTCGAGGATGTTCCCTAGCATTTTCGTAGAATATCTCACCAAAACGAAAATAACTTCACTTTCGCTCATTTTAAAAAATAAACTTTTGGGAAAAAATATAAACATTTTGCGTATTTTATATATCAAGCCGATAGCTCCTTTTCGCTGGGAACATTCTGTCGAGAAAACGTGTAAAAATTACTCGAATCATTCACTATAAGAAAAATCATTATTAAGGAACATGTCAAGAACCTATTTTAGAATGTATGGAAAACATTTTTTAGTCAATATAAATATATTTTCGGTAGTATATTGAGACTTGCTTTAAATAGAAATTGAGCACTCAAACAGCAATCACATCATAAACGCATATAGGCTTTCTATAAGGTTTTAATTGTCCGAATTTATTCTGGGGTTCTGCAATAACCAAATAAATTATGCATGCGGAATTTCTATGACCTTCCATTTTAAAGTTGCATTTCAACTACCGGTACTGTATAAATATTTTGGGACTGCAGTAATCACATGAAAAATGTACTATATATATGTCTATACACCACTGAAGTTCAAAATATTTGTCGGGTTAGGGTACTAATGTTAACAATTTCTATTTGTGTCCTGTCTCACAAATAAGTTATGCATAACGATGAGCTTTGCAAGGTGATACAGATAAATTTTAGAACTATTCTAACACATGTTAATGAATATCTTTACGTGGGTGAATTATAGAAAATTATCGCATTCACATCGCTTATATATTCGATTTGCTACTTTTTTACATGTTTTGCAATATAGATGCGAATGATGGTTGCATTCGTCACAAACCTTACACCCATGCTTCCAACCTCTAAAGATATGCCACTTTTCAAAGTAATTTTTATTTGTATACATGTTATTCGGATTTTTCATTATTATTATACGTATATTAACAGAAAAAATATAATGTGGCTAAAAATTTTTATTATACAAGCCTGTAATGTTTATGCCCTGCCTCACATGCATAAACCTTAGGTTAAGATCTGTACATGTTGATTGAATGCCTATCGCTATATTTAACAATATTGCAGTATTGATATGTATAAACTTTATTATGAATTAAATTATATACTGTAATTATATGTATATATGATTTACTAATAAAAAAATATTTATATCACGTTGGCGTCAACTTGGGGGACGTGATCTGCACTAATTAAAATGCTTTATAATATTATAAATTTGTATAGAATTAAGCTTTGAAATATAATCAGCACTATATGTTCGAATTCTCTCAATTTTTTCAATTCCTATCCTCTTAACTATTTTTTTGGTATTAGGGTTATAACTTTCTCCAAACAACTTGTAGATATTTCTAGCCTTTGCAGTTTTTTTACACAAACTATCTCTTGTAAATCCCGGAAGATTGGTTGCAACTTTGCCATATACTAACTCTCTAGCTTGTTGATCATTGTACCTACTGTTATTATTTTTTATTTCTTTAACTCTTTCTTTAAATTTTTTAGCAAACAGATATCAGCATCTTATTTCTTCTTGGTAGGCACAGGTTACATGTTTTTCTGCCTGGTTTGCATTATAGTATAACTGGAGTAAAGTTATTGGTTTTGATTCTTTGCTCTTATTTCCTCTATCATTATTATCAATCAGTTCATTTGGCATAGATAGTTTTTTTATTAAACTTTATACTTTATTAGATTTTATGGATTTTGTTTCACTTCATGGGATAGTTTTACCACCATCTACGGATAACTTACTTACTGCTCCCATTAGATTAGAGGTTTTTTCACCTTCATCTTTCACTGCCTCTGACATATCTATGTTCTAAACTTTAGCTGATGTTGTTTTTTTATTATTTATGAAACAAATATGACAAGTTTTTTGCTTATTTCTATTACTTTTTTCAAGACAGTCATAATAAAGTATATGATCACATACAAGTGTAATAAATGCTTTGGGTAGATTTAACAAAATTTCTTCATTACATTTATAACAATTCTCTAGCTCTGGTATTGTAATATTACTTGCAAGAGAGTTTGAATGATCTTTTAAGATATTTATTCTTAAGGTTTTTAATAATTCTGCTTGTTTGGAGTATTTTTTGGTAAGTTCTTCTTTACTAAATGGTTCATTACTCATAGTATAGGTTATGATGAGTTGGTTAATAATAAAAATTTTTTTTATCATTTCATACTTACCTGATTATATATTATTTTTTTACTATCTGAAATTATTTGATAACTAAAAAATAAATAGATATAATATCTAAATTAATACATTTACCTGAACTTTAACCAGATAAGTCTTTGAAATTTATTATTCATTTATTCTGT
>CAJVQA010004192.1:0-18012 GCA_910591915.1 Cetraspora pellucida | reverse complement strand
TTTTTTTGTAAAAACTTCAATTGAATTTCAATAAAGTTAAAGGCATGGCCTCATCATTAATATTTAAAAAAAAAAAATTATAAGATATAAAAAATATCTCAAAGAGTTATTTAAACATAATTTATATAAAAAAATATTTTTTGAGTCACAAAATTTAAATAACTGTATATAAAAAATAATATGTTTTTATTAAATTATTTTATTAATATTTATAATTAAATTACTATAAACAATATAATAATTTTTTTTATTTAATATAATATCAAGTGAGAAAATAATACATAAATATACTATTTAGATATAATGTATAACTAAAAAATTATTTTTAAACTACACTATTATTACTATATATGTCTAATTATATCTAGTGTAATATTATTCTCTTATTTTCTGTTGTTAATTAAATTAACTATTGTTGATATTTAATTACAAAAAGAATAAAAAATCCTTAAGATTATTGAATTAATAAAAGTAAATATATATAGTAAAATTTTGAGAAAAAGATTTAATAATAAATGAATCTATATTAGTATCAAAAATAAAAGTAGTCTTATTAGAGTTTGTTGATTTTAAAATAGGTAAATAGATGTTATTTTTTCTTTTTGATAAGATAATAATTCATTGTAATAATTCCCATTTATGTTATTTAAAATTCATGTTTATCAGATAGAACTAAGTGAATTTTGAGTTTGATAATGAGATAAAAAAATTATTAGTTGATTTTTTAAGAATAAATGTAATTATTTATAATGATCTAGAGTTAATATATTCTGAATAAATAATAGTACTAAACTATTTGTATTGTAATTTAAAGAAGAGTTATGTAAATTGAGAATTTATGTTATTGAGTTTAAAATATTTATTATTTTGTTAGCGAGAATATCATCTAAGTTGTATATATGAAGAAAATATTTCAATAAATGTTCAGTAGTTTTACATTAGTTACAATATGAACAATATGGAATTAAGTAAAAACTAAGATATTGAGTATTTAAATTTGATATAGTTGGTAGGCTGTTGAGTAGTATTTTGTTCTTAAGAGAATATAGATTTAAGATAAAGTTTTGAGAATTAATAATCTTAATTAGTAGTTGAATATTTATAATAGAAAAGTACTTTAATAATTTAAGTTGAAAAAGTTTGTTAAATGTTTAAATTGAGAATAAGTTTTTACAGAATTTACATAATTTATATGTAATTGGAATTTGGTTCTAAATAAAAAATGAAGGAAAATAGAAGTAATTAAAATTTAGTTTAAGCTCAGTTTTGTTAGCTTCATATTTAACTAGAGCATCAGCTATGTTATGTAGAGTATTATTTGAGTAAGATTTGACAATAACTGTTTTCTATTAGTAGTACAATTTGTTATACAAATTTTTTTGCAAGCCACCACAACAATGCATATTGATAGTGTATATTCGTAAAGAAGTACTTGCGTAATATGTATGCAATTTGGTAATTACAAAAAATCAATTTTACTAAATTGTGTCACTATTTGTTGTAATTCTATACACCAAAAATTCTGTGCAGAATTTCTGGTACAATTTTGGAATATTGTACAACAACAACTACTGTAAAATAAATTGAGATGGTATGTTAGTTGCATTATTTTCGTTTTTTTCGTAAATTAAAATGGAACAAATTATTACTGATTTTAATCAACTAAATTTTAATGAAAGTCAAAAATTAGCAGATACAAACGAACCGGGCAGAATTTATTGGCTTGGTTATTGTTACGAATATGGAATCGGGGTTGAATAAGATGAAAACAAAGCATTAATTTATTATCAAAAATTGGCAGACATGAATAATTCTAACGGAATGTATCAGGTTGGATATTGTTATGATTTAGGAATCGGAGTTGAAAAAGATAAACACAAATCTTTCGAGCATTATCAATATTCTGCCGAAATAAATAATTTTAATGGAATCTATAAAACTGCTATTTGTTATTGGTATGGAATTGGCGTGGAAAAGAATACAGATAAATATTATGAATGGATTAGAAAGTAAGCCAATTTTTTTATTTTTATTATTAAAAATTGAGAATATTTTATACGATTTTAATAGTTCAATTTAATTATCAGGGAGTAAGTATAAAAAATATATTGTATTAATTTGCACGTTAACTAATTAAGTTCATAAATATTAATTATTTGTATTATTTTAGCCCGTGAGTATAAAGAAAATTTATTAATCATTGGAATTAAAAACAGCAAAACAAGTTTACAAATCAAGAACATAAATACTTATTTACCATTACTATTATGTAATACCCTTCAAATCGTTTCGTTCGCATTAATCATTCATTCAGTAAGTAAGTATAAAGAAATTTATTAACCATTGGAATTAAAAACAGCAAAGCAAGTTCACAAATCAAGAACTTAAATACTTATTTACCATTACTATTGTGTAATACTCTTCAAATCATTTCATTCGCATTAATCATTCATTTAGTGCGTGAGTATAAAGAAAATTTATTAGTCATTGGAATTAAATACAGCAAAGCAAGTTCACAATCAAGAACATAAATACTTATTTAGCATTACTATTGTGTAATGCCTTTCAAATCATTTCATACGCATTAATTTAGTCTGTGAGTATAAAGAACATTTATTAATCATTGGAATTAAAAACATCAAAGTGAAGTCACAAATTAAGAACATTATTATTACTATTATGTAATACCCTTCAAATCATTTCATTCGCACTAATCATTTATTCAGTGTGTGAGTATAAAGAACATTTATTAATCATTAGAATTAAAAACAACAAAGCAAGTTCACAATCAAGAACATAAATACTTATTTACTATTACTATTATGTATTACTATTATGTAATACCTTTCAAATCATTTCATCACATTAATTTAGTTAGTAAGTATAAAGAAAATTTATTAATTCTTGGAATTAAAAACAGCAAAGCTAAGTCACAAATTAAGAACATTAATACTTATTATCATTACTATTATGTAATACCCTTCAAATCATTTTATTCTCATTAGTCATTCATTCAGTGTGTGAGTATAAAGAACATTTATTAATTATTTGAATTAAAAACAGCAAAACAAGTTCACAAATCAGGAACATAAATACTTATTTACCATTACTATTATGTACCCTTCAAATCATTTCATTCGCATTAATTTAGTTAGTGAGTATAAAGAAAATTTATTGAAATTAAAAACAGCAAAGCTTACCATTATTATTATGTAATACCCTTCAAATCATTTCATTCACATTAATCATTCATTCAGTGCGTGAGTATAAAGAATATTTATTAATCATTGAAATTAAAAATAGCAAAGCAAGTTCACAAATCAAGAACATAAATACTTATTTACCATTGCTATTGTGTAATACCATTCAAATCATTTCATTCACATTAATTTAGTTAGTGAGTATAAAGAAAATTTATTAATCCTTGGAATTAAAAACAGCAACACAAGTTCACAAATCGAGAACATAAATACTTATTTACCATTACTATTATGTAATATCCTTCAAATCATTTCATTCACATTAATTATTCATTCAGTGCGTGAGTATAAAGAACATTTATTAATCATTTGAATTAAAAACAGCAAATCAAGTTTACAAATCAAGAACATAATACTTATTTACCATTACTATTATATAATACTCTTCAAATCATTCCATTCGCATTAATCATTCATTCAGTGCGTGAGTATAAAGAACATTTATTAATCATTTGAATTAAAAACAGCAAGGCAAGTTCACAAATCAAGAACATAAATACTTATTTACTATTACTATTATGTAATACCCTTCAAATCATTTCATTCTCATTAATTTAGTTAGTGAGTATAAAGAAAATTTATTAATCCTTGAAATTAAAAACTGCAAAGCAAGGTCACAAATCAAGAACATAAATACTTAAATCATTTCATACACATTAATTATTTATCCAGTGCGTGAGTATAAAAAACATTTATTAGTCAGTTGAATTAAAAACCGCAAAGCAAGTTCACAAATCAAGAACATAAATACTTATTTACCATTACTATTATTAATACCCTTCAAATCATTTCATTCGCGTTAATCATTCATTCAGTGCGTGAGTATAAAGAACATTTAATAATCATTGGAATCAAAAACAGCAAAGCAAGTTCACAAATCAAGAACATAAATACTTATTTATCATTACTATTATGTAATACCTTTCAAATCATTTCATTCACATTAATCATTCATTTAGTGAGTGAGTATAAAGGACATTTATTAATCATTAGAATTAAAAACAGCAAAGCAAGTTCATAAATCAAGAATATAAATACTTATTTACCATTACTGTTATGTAATATCCTTCAATTCATTTCATTCGCATTAATTAGTCGGTAAGTAGAATATTATTTAAAATTGATATAATGTTTAAAGTAGCATTTGCAGATGAAGTAAATAAATATTATATACTTTAATTATAAAGCTACTCTAAATATGGTAAATGTGCGCATTGTAATGAAGATAACACACGTGAAGCATGGTGTCTATCATGTGACCCTGCCATAGAAACAACAGGGTGGACAAGTAGAAATAAGGAAATTGACCAATGTATGAAAAAATTTCAGCTTAGAGCCTTGGCATACGATGAAACTATCGAATGGATTCCATTTAATAGATTCTCTAATGTTACGGAAATTGGTAAAGGAGGATTTGGGTCTATATATTCAGCAACTTGGTTGGATGGTATACGAAAAGTTGAAAAAATCAAATTTGATGATAAAGACAATAATATAGACGATAATATAGATTATAATATAGACGATAATAGAGACGATAATAACTATTCCTATAAAAGGTCACGTAAAAAATCCAGCATCGTTGCACTCAAGACCTTATCTGGTTCTTTAAAAGAAGTAGGTTAAGTCTGTTTATTCAATAATTTATGAAATACTATTGAATTACTTTATTTAATTCATTTGATTTATTTGCTCAATTATAAAGTTTGAGAATCATATAACATGTAGTAGGTATGGTAGTCAACTTAAAATATACGGATTAACTTATAACATAAAAACAAATAAATACCTTATGGTATTTCAATATGCTAATAATGGAAGCCTTCACCAGTTTTTAAGAAAAAATTTTTGTGATCTTAACTGGCAAACTAAATTAAACATACTTTTTGATATTTCTCAAGATTTAGTTTGTATTCATTATGCAGAATATGTTCATGCTGACTTTCACAGTGGTAATATTTTGCAAAATAAAGGCATTAGTAAAGATATGCAATCTTACATCTCAGATCTAGGATTGTCCAAAAAGGTAACCAAAAATGATTCAAATAGTAATATTTATGGAGTTATGCCTTATGTTGCTCCTGAGGTTTTATCAGGTAAAACGTTTACACAAGCTGCTGATATTTATGGTTTTGGAATCATCATGTCAGAGATGTCAACTGGACGAAGACCTTTTGATGGTCATGAGTTTAATATTGGTCTCGCAATAAAAATTTGCAAAGGATTGCGGCCAGAATTTGCTCCTGAAACTCCAGATTTCTATATTGAATTTGCTAAGCAGTGCATGGATTCTGATCCAGAAAAACGGCCTAATGCTTACAATATTCGGGATAAACTTGAAGAATGGAATAACATTATAGAAAATTCAGATGATGCAAATGAAATTAAAAAACAATTCTTAGAAGCAGATAAAGCTGTCAAGGAATTTGCCTTGCCAAAACACCCCGACTTTATGTACACTAGCAAAATTATTAATACACAAAGCATATCAGATGCACTTAAAGGTAATTTTATAAAATTACACTATCTTATTTATTTGATTAACGCTAATTATATTATATCAGCAGCTTTTCCAAGTCAACCTATTGCCCCTGTTGAACTTTCGATTGGTAAGTACTATTAAATGTACTTTGCTTATAATTACAATTTATTACTTACTTTATGTTGCCATTTAGATTTAGATTAATTGCTTTAAGGGTATAAATTTGTTATTTATATGTAATTTAAATTTCAATATATTATATGTTTAATTTTGTCTAAATATTATTATAATAAAAATTTGCTATTAAATAATTTATTATTGAAAAAAATTTATAAAATTTTTTTTGCATAGTTTTGGGGTTTCATTTGATTTTGCTCATGTTTTAAGTTTGTTCATTCTTTACATTAGAACTTTT
Organism: Cetraspora pellucida; assembly: GCA_910591915.1. NCBI lineage: Eukaryota > Fungi > Glomeromycota > Glomeromycetes > Diversisporales > Gigasporaceae > Cetraspora > Cetraspora pellucida. Next base: position 11,855 of record CAJVQA010004192.1, on the reverse strand, counting down.
CAGAATCTCTCACCCATTCTAACTATTATATCTTAAAAAATATTTCTACTAAATTACATGATTTGAATGTTTTTTTGCTCAATTCTGTAATTAATATTTTTATGTTTAGTTAAGAAGTTTAGAATATAAATAATGTTCCAATTATTTTGTTTGGTTTGTGAGTTGTGGTTATAGGGTATTGAGTATGTAAAAATTTGAATAGTAGATAAATTATCAAGATAAATATGAATTTGGTAATTAGAAGATAAGATAAGAAAGACAGGAATAAGAGCTACTAATTCTGTTTTTGTAGAGTTTGGTATATGGGATATAAATGCATTAAATTTAATTTGTATATTATTTTTGAGTATCCAAGCAATACCAGTAGAGATATTAAATGTTTGTGAGTTTATTATTGAGGCATAAGTATAAAAATAAAAATTGTTTAAATCAATACATAGTATTTTTTTTGTACAGATCTATAAGTTAATTTTGGTATATAAGATTAGGTATTGTGTTTTAAATTAAAAGAATTTTTGAAGAGAATGATAAGAGTGTTAAAAGAGTTTGTAGAACTGGCTTATATAATTTTGCATGTATATTTTGAAGTGCTTAAATTTCTTGAGTATTGATATTTATTTCAAAATAGTGTTTTCTTTTTTGTGTTTTGCATTCAAGATTAATAGTTTGTTTGTAATTTAATTGAAAAGTTGTAAATATTAAGAAGATATGAACTGTGTTGATTATTGTTATAACAATTTGATATTTTTGAAGAGTTATTTTGAAATTAAGTGTATTTATTATTTTACTAATATGCTAATTTTTAGATGAGATATAGAGTATCCATATGTTTTTAAGATTGTTGTATTGGGATGTAATTAGATTAAGTGTGTTTAAAATTGGTTTGATTAGTTTAAGTTGAAGGTTGGGCCATATATATTGAATAGAAAAGGAAATTATTTTATTTAAAAGTATTTTAAACTAGTTTGAAATAGGACCTTGAGAATATTTATAAGTTCTAAAATAAATATTTTTTCAGAGAAGTAAGTTGCAATTATCAGCTATAAGTAATTGTTTAAGAAAAAAATTTGTTACTTAGTATTGTTGAGTTATTTAGAAATAGAATAAAGTTGTAAATATTGTTTAGTTGGTCGATTTGTTTATAGATTGTTGATTGGTAGAGTAGTGAGTTGTTAAGAGTGATATTATTTTTGTAAAAATAAAATAGTTATAATATTATTGTAAAATTAGAGGTTTTTCTATAATTTATAAGTATTGTATCTTGGATTAAAGATGATTTCTATATTTTGAAAAGCTATTCTTTAGTTTGATATATAGAAATTTAATTTAGTAGTATATTGGTATTAAAGTATCTTTTTATGTTAATGCTATTAACTTGTAATATAAGTTTATTGAGCATTAGAATATTAAGTAATTGTGGATTAGTAAGAATGTTATTATTTGTGTTTATAAATAGATGAAGCATGCGTTAGTACATTTTGTTAAAATAATTAATAGTTGTTGGAGTTTGTTTTGAGAAAAAGAACAGATTTGAAGTAAGTACTCTAAAGATGATAATAGAATAGTATTAAATAATCATAATATTTGTATAAGAAGAAGTTTTTTGTATTGAATAATATAAATAAATTAAAAGATTTTGTTGAAGATTTTATCTAGTATAGGTTTAGTTGAGCCTTTTCTATCTAGAAAGATTTCTAAATATCTGATTGTTTTATTAAATTTAAAAGATATAATTAGTTGATTATTAAAGATAAGTAGTAGAAGATTTGAAGGGATATTGCAAAATGCTTTTTTGTTGGATAGAATATGAATAAGATTAGATTTAGATAGATTAACTTGAATATTGTTTAGTTAATAAAGGTTAAATAAATCATCTAAGATATTTTAGAGATCATTTCTGAATTCAAAATGTTATACTATATTATCTATAAAAGTAAGAAATAGTATTGTTAAAGAAGTTGATAATGTTAAAAAAAATTGTTTCTAAAGAAGTTTTGAGCTATATTTGGAGTTTATATAGCTGAGAATTGGGTTATAATAAAATTTCAGAATAATAGAAAATAGATTTCTTTTTATTTAATGCCTAAGTATAATGTAATTAGATCTATAAGGCTATAGACTGTAATTGCTCTGACTTTTTTGTCTTGATAAAAGAATTCAATAAAGTTTAAACCAGTTGTAGAATTTTTATACATTTATATGTATCTAGTAATTATTTAATATTAATTTTGTTGAAGGCTTTAAACATATTTTAAAAGAGTATCTATATTCTTTTGTTATTAATTTTGTAATATTCAATTGTGTTAAGTAGTATTTGAATAGAAATATAAGTTGAACTGTTTTTAGTTGTTGCAAAGTTTAGGTTGCTTAGAAATTTGTATTGAATAATAATTTGGTTGAAACAAGTTATAAAAATTTTAGTAAGGTATTTTTTGATAGGGTTGATTAGTGAAATAGGTCTAACTTGGTCAAGTGTAAAGTTTCAAAAGGATTTTTTGGAAATTAAAAAAATAGATGTTTTCTATATTGTTGGTATTTGTTATAATATAAGACATTTGGTTAGAAACAGATATATAATATTTTGAGCTTTAGAGTTTAAATATTTTAAGTGTTTATAGTTTGTTTCAAATAGGCCAGAGGCTTTTTGCTTTGGAAAATTATATATAATTTTATTCCATTTTTCAAAATTAATTTCTAAGAATAAATTAATAAAATATAATTTATTTTCTGAATAGAATTTGTAGAATTTATAAAATTTAGAGTTTTTTTGATTGAAGTATAGGGTAGTTCTTTAAAGTAGTCTTAAAAATAAGAGTATAAAGCTTATTTAATTTTTATTAGTTGAGTAGTAAGGGTATTGTTGAATAGAATATAATCTGAATTTATAATATTGTGTTTTTTTAAAATATTATAAAAAAAGATTTTTGAATTTTGAAGAAAGTTGTTATTTCTTTCTTCTAATTTGGTTTGAATTTCTTTAAGAGTATTTTTTTGTTTTTCTTTAGTAATTTGAGTTTTGTAAGTTTTGATTTTAATAGTATAGAGGTTTAAGGAATTAATAGAGTTAAGATTGGTGTTAGTTAGTATTAAATAGGAGGGTGGTAGTGTGATGTTGTTAGAATATATTTGTAAGAAGTTAGATTTACTTAGATTTGTTTTAAATAAGATAGTTTGTTTAAGTTATTTATATAATAATATAAATATAGGTAGTTGTTGTTTATTGTAAATTAGATTTGTTTTAATTTTTTAAATGAAATATATTTTTGGGCTATTTTATTTAGAGTTTTGTTGATTTGATTTCAAGTATTATTAAATTCTAATCTTTAAATAATATTGTTAATAGAAGTATGAAGTTTTTAAAAATTTTGTTTAGTATGGTTTTGGTAGCTTTTAATTTATTCTTTTATAATTGATTTCTATTAGTATATATTTCTTGATTAAAGAATTGTATATTAATTTTTGAAAGATTAATTGTAAGTTCAAATAAAACTATCAAGTAGTTAGTTAAGGTCAATGAGTTGAATAGAATATTAGCATCATCTAAAAGTGTAATATAAATATTAGTTTATATTTGATCAATTCTGCTTTGGCTATTATTGTATAAGTAAGAAAATGCTAAATTTAAAGGATAAAAAAGTCTGTAGGTATTATATAGTTGAAGAGATTTAAGAAGTTTTAGACGAAAATATTCAAGTATATTAGAGCTTTTTATAGAAGTTTGTTAAGTTTAGGTTTGGTACTCTGTTTAGATCTTTTATTAATATTTTTTTGTAGTTATTTTTGTTTAGTATAAAAGAAAGATATATAATGATATCTTTATAAAGTTGTTTTTTTTCTTGGGTTGGAAAATAAAGTTGGATTAGTTTTAATATGAAGATTTTTAAGAAAAATATCAATTTTTAAAAGAAAGTTTTTAAAAGTTTGAATTTTTCAAATATACTTAGTAAGTAATTTATGAATTATATTTTAACACCACCTTGATGAGCATTAGTAGGTATTCAGAAACTTTTATAGATTGTTATTTTTGAGAGAATGTTGAGTATTTTGTCTTTTTGATAAATAGATGTGTTTTTGAAATTTTGAAAATGTCTATTTGGTTTCTAAGATGAAATTAATTAGGCTTAGTTGTTTGAAATTGTTTAGAAGACTGTTGACATTTAGTAAATGTATTTTAATTGATTTTACAATTGGGTTTCCTAAAGGTAAAACATTATTGTTTGTATTTGTAATAGAAATAAATAGTTCAAAAGTAGTGAATTGAGTGTTTAATAGAGATTTAAAACAATTTGTGAGAAAAGGTATTTTGAATCTTGGTAGTAAGTAGATTGTTTTAAGTTGGATATTTTGAAATTTTGAAAAATTTTTAAAAAAAATATAAAAAAATCAGGGAAAAGGTTAAAGTCTTGTAAAAGGTAAATATACACTTTTTTGTATATGTTATTTGTTGTTTTGATAAAAATTTTAATATATTGTTCTAAAAAGCATATTAGATATTCATCTTGGATAAATTTTAGAAAGGAACCTATTAATTATAATGCTAGTAAGAGTTGTAAATTATAATAAGAGATAAATTTGTTATAGTATTCTAGAGAGTTATATATTTTGAGCAGGTCAGAAGTTGGAATGTGGGTTCTTTCTTAAATAGTGTTTAATGTTAATGTGTCAATAGTATTGTCATCTTCTGTTGGTAATTTATAATTACTTTTAATGATATTTAAGTTTGTAAAAGTGTTTATAAAGATATTTGTAATGTAAAATTTTTTAAAGTTAGATAAGAAAATATTTTTTAAAAATATGATTTCAAAGTGATATGATGTAATGTTATCTAAGAAGTTGAAATCTTCTTCTATAAATTGCTCACTATATACTCAGTTTTTATAGTTGCAGAAAATACTATAGTCTGTTCTGTATGTTGGATCTAACTGTCATTAACTTGGTTCTTTGTATAAATAGGCTTTTTTTCCTGTCTATTTACATCATTCTTTTTAAAAAATAGCACACTTTTAGTAAAAAACATTATTATTTTGAAGTGGCTACTGTATTTATATTATCTATAAAAGGATTTATTAAAAAAGTAAATTATATGTAGTAGTTAAGAATAAAAAGAAAGTATTATTCTGTATCAGAGGATTTTAATATTATAGTATTTGATAATAAATTTTTCTACTTTTAGCAGATAACATTGATCATAATCAAGTTAGATCTGTATAATAAAAAATTTTGGTTGGCTTAGCATATGATAGTAGAGAATTATTCATGTTAGAATAAGTGAACTAATAGTAGATGTAATAAATTTTTCTAAAGCTTTGTTAAGTTCAAGATCTGTAATACTGTTATTTTTAGCTGTAGTATTTAAATAAGCTTTAAAGTAGAAGTAAAGATAGTAAGCTGTACATTTTGAATTGTTTTTGTAATATTAATTTTAGCAAATTTTTAATCTGCTTTTAGTGTAAGTTTATTTAGTACATGTAATAGAATACTTTTTGTAAAAGTTGTTATGTATTATTGATCAGATAGAAAAATTAAATAGTTAGGTATGAATAGCATTGTTTAGAAAATAGTGTTTTCTTTCAAAAATGCAGAAAAGGTTTCAAAAGACTTATCAAAGAAGTGAGTAGATATGTTTTTGAAGTTGTGTTCTGTGTCTTTGAATAAAAGGTTGCAGTCTTTATCTTTGCATTTATAAACATAAAATAGTGCAGCTTTTGTAGTTAAAAAAGAGCAGTTTTGAAAAGAAGTAGGTTTTGTAATTTAAAAATTTGAAAGATAGTAGCTTTTTGCATTCTTCAACAAGCATAGTTGCAATTTGGTATTTAATATAGATTCTAACTTTGTCTTTATTTAAGTCTATAAATTGTTTTTGATAAGCTTTAAAGAAGTATGTATATCATATATTAAAGACATTAATGTATAGTTTAAGTGATAGAATTTGAAATATATTAGAGAATTTAGATTTAAGAATATTAAAATTTACAGTAATTGTAAATTGATTATTGTTATAAATACTAAATAATAGTTTTGATGCATCATATTTGAAATTATATTTTATTAGAAGTCTAAGAGGATAAAGCTCTAGTTTGATAAATTTTAGTACTGAATTGTTTAGTATTTGTTATAAAAAAATAGCTATAGTTAAGCAAAATTAATTGCTACTTTATAGCAATCTGTAATTGAATAAGATGAAATTGAGTAATGAGAGCAAAAAATGTATAGATAATTGAGTAAAGAGCAGTTTAGTAAATTTAGTAAATAAATTTTTTAAAGTTGAGATATAAGTATATTAAGAAATATTAAGCTAAAGAAAGAGTGATGAATTTGATTAGTAAAGAATATTTATAAGGAATTCAACTTTTTCTGCTGCTATTGATTTAAGTAAGTAATTGAAGTTTTGTTTTTAAAAAGGTTTTGAGTTTGAAGTTGGTTGTGTGTTATTTAAAATAAATAAAATTAATTAACTAAGAGTGAATTTATAAAGATGACCTTTAGAGAAGTTAAAGAGTTGTTAAGTAAGTGTTATATTTAGTATTACATTTTATTACATATTTTCTGTAATTGGATAGTTAAGAAACCAGTCCAAATTTTTAGAAGTGTCCTGAGTTGAGTTTGTTGTATTTTTTAGTAGTTGTTATTTTTGTGAATATTTTGAGTTTTGTTTAATTTCTTTGCTTCTAAGAACAAGTTTTTGAAGAAATTTAATTTTTTCTTCTTTAGTAAATTTAAAAAAGTAGTAAAAATAAAAGATGAAGCATTGTTTTTTTGTAAGTTCTTTTTTTAAAAAAGAACTTTGAGTTTAGCATATTGAAAATTGTGAACACAATCTCAATAAAATAAAAAATCTTTAAAAATTATAGTTTTAAAATAGTTAGATGCATAACATGATTTTTGGATAAAAGCATATAAGATATTTTTTCTTTTATATAAATTGTATAAGTAATAGTATTGGAAGTATAGAACAATTGCCACTAATGATTTGTCTATATAGAAAGAAAAAAATAAGATTTGTGAGGTTGATTTAAGATTTTGTTGTTGTTTAGTAATAGGTGATTTAGAAAGTTTGCTAATAATATTGTTAAAACAGTTTATAGAAATAACTGTAGTTAGAGAAATACCCATTGTAGTTAAGTTTTAGGCTTGTCAAAAGGATGTAATATAAGTGATTTTGTAGTGTTTGAAAGTAAAATTTGTATAAAATTTGTTACAAAAACAAGTAGATAAAATAGGTTGAGTTAGCATTTTAAAATAATGTTGTTTATTAACTTCACATTTTGAGAGATTAACATCTTTGGATAAGATGCATAAGGTAAATGGATCAGATTCTTTGGTTTCAATACCAAATCAATCTAAATATTTATTATAAAAATAATCTAAATTATAAGAATCAGGTTTGATAGTAGTTAATATAGGTATTTTGGCTTATTATTTTTATATTAATATTAAAAAAGTTGATCACAGCTTTAAAAGAAATTAAAATTTAGTTTATATAATATTACACTCTTTGTAATCCTTTTGTAGCTGGTATGACTGAGGCTAATATGGCTTGTGGCATAGTATGTATCTTGTATAACTTTTGCTAAAAATAGAATAAAGTATATACAAGATTATGTAATTGTAGAATAAATGCAAATTTGTAATTTTTTGTTTTATGTTAATTAATTAAAACTTTAAAAGAAAATAATTATCAAATAATTGTTAATTGATTAAACTAGTAAAATAAGGTGTTTTAAAATGTGTTTGAGGTCTGGATTTGGAGAAGGTAAAGAGAAAAGAACTAATTTTTAAGAAATTTTAAAAAAAACAACTATTTGGAGTATTTTGCTTATAAAATAGTAAATTTTTAACTGTTTTAAATAAAACTTATATCAAAATAAGACCTAAAGTAAGCTGTACAACTTTGTCTTAATGAACAAAACAAGTTTACTAGTCTAAATTTGACTATAAGTAGTTTAAAAGTATTTTAACATAAAGTTAATTAATTTATTTAAAATTTAAGTTATCAATATGAAATTTTGTAAGTATATGTAAATTTAAATAAAGAGCAGTTTTATTTTGTTTTAAAAATGTATTTAAATATAAAATGTTAAAGAAAATTAAATTTCTTTAGCAGAATTTTGGTATAATTGATTCTTAAAAAGAGTTGGCAATTTGTATTCAATATAATAAATTTAAATTTAACCAAAATTATCTAATCTAAATATTTTCATATCATCTTTAACTATCTTATCAATAATCTTATCTGAACATATATCTTTTCTAATTAAAATTAGTTTAATAAATATTAATGAACTCTTATAAACTAATAAAAAACTTGCCTTAACTGAACTCTTATAAGAAGAAAATTTTAAAATTTTTAAACTTTTTGAAATACATCTATTCTTCAAAGAAAACAGATTTTTAAACAATCAAATTCAAAACTATATTAGTTTCTAAAGCTTATTTACAAATTTTTATCAAGCCAGAGTTAGTATTTTCATTTATCAAAAATCTTTAAATATATTGCCAAGTCTCATAATTTTAATTAGACTTATTCAAATATATTTTTCAATTTATAAGAAAAACCAACTTCATAAAAAAGTTCAAGATTATTTAATTTTTCTTACTCAAAATAATAAATATAAATTAATCATTATAGAAGACCTAAACAGTATTCCAAATCCAAAAATTAACAAATCTTTTTTAAAAAATTCATCAATTCCTGAAAATCAAATCATTTAATATCTAATTAGTTTTTTAATTTAAAAATATTTTTTAAGTTTTCTATTCAAATACTTATAACTTTATAATAATATACAAAGCCAAATTGATCAAATCTGAACCAATTTATTTATTACTAACATTGATTATATAGAGATTCTTGCAACCAATATAATCAAATTAGACTACTACATTATAACTCTAGAAATCTCTATTATAATTAATAAATTTAAATCTTATAAATAACACAAATGCAAGGTTTTCTTTAGAAAAACTACACTAAAGAAAATCTTGAAAACTATGCTAATCAAACTACCAAAAACTTTCAACACTTGGCTTCTAAAATTCTATTAATTTTAAATCAAAATCAACTTAATACTATATGAAATAAATTTTACAAAGCAATAATTAAAGCTTTAACTAAACATATTTCTTTTAAAAAATCAAAACAATTAAAGAAATCAAAGATTCACCTTTATCAAAATACTTCTTATTTTATTTTCATTATAAAGAAATATAATTTCTTAAAAATTATATAAATTCAATTAACTTTAATACATTACTTACCAAATACCAAACTAAATATTTAGACTACTTACTTCAAACATTTTTATTCTTCTTAGCTCAAGTTAAAAAACATTTAAACTTATTAAAACTGCACTTAATTACCAATATCAACAATTAAATAAAATGAAATTAAAGAAAAAATAGAAGATTGAAATAAATCATTTAAAAAATACCTAAACTTTTTTATAAAAAAATACTTGAAAAATACAATAATATTCATATTTATAGATTACTTCTTAACAATAATCTTTTTACAGAACATGAAGAAATACTAAATAAAGAGAATAGAAATTCTATTGCAATGATTGAATTGTTATTCTCTAAGTAGCAGGTCTAAGGTTCAAATTTCACCTATGATAAAATTTGAAAATTATATCTGTATTATAGTAACTGTCTCTTGTCAATCAGTTGGCCTTATATGGCTATAACCCAGATACACCAAGTTAGGTTCTACCAAAATTGAGAGCTTGAAACATCTATGCAAATTGTAATATTATATGTATATAGAGGAATGTATAACCAGTATTGCATAAGACTTTAGTACAAACTCACAATAAAATCACCAAATATATAATACTAAGAAACTAAGATGATTGAACTTGGATAAATGTAACCTTGAAGATGTTTTCATGATACAATGAGAATTGCATATACAGAAGGTTCAAATAGGCAAAACTTCTAGTTGGCTTGCAGGTATGGCATCTAATATAGAAATTGTATAGCAATGTATAAGCAGACTACTTAAATTAGGCACTAAAAGTGCATATGTAGCTAGTTGTAATTACCAATGTAAGGAAGCCCCTAAAGGCAACTCATGTTCTATATACTTGAATAAAAATGTTATATCCTAAAAATAGAAACTTTAATATAAAAAAAAAAACAAAATACTGAATAAATCAAACATCAATTCACTGAATATTTTAAAACCAATCTTCTTGAAACTATTTATCATCATCTAAATACTTCTCACTTTATGAACCACATTCTGAATTTGAGATCCATTATCAAAATCTTACTTTTAATATATTTGAACAAGAATAGTAAAATCTAATCTTTGATTTACCTAATTAAAAAACAGCAGAACTTCTCAAAACCTGCTATAAACACATAAAATTCACTAGCCTTAAAGTATACTTATTTTTTGACTCTTCTTAAACAAATGCTTTCAACTTTAGAAAATTCTCTTAAACTGAAAATTTTCTAATATCTTTTTAATTTCTAAAAAATTAAACTTGGATTATACACTAAATCAAGTTTGACTAATTTCTATAATAAAACCTTTCAAAAAAGTCTTTACTAAAATATTTACAAACTGACTAGATAATATTATTTTAAGACACAATCTCTTATTAAATTTAAACTTTGTAGTTACTAAAAAATTCTTAACCTATCTTCTTATACAAATCTTATATAACACAAATTGAACATTACAAAGTCAATTATAAAGAAACCTAGATTATTTTTTAAGATATATCTAAGGCTTTCAATAAAATTAATATATCAAGGCTTCAGATTATATACAAAAGAATAGAAATTTTCTTAACAGAGATCAACCTTATTACTAAACTACATTTTTAGTATTTGCTAGAATAATTACTGCTCATGGTCTTACTTCTTCAATACCAATCAACTCTGATATTAAACATGATAAAACCTATTCACCTCTAATATAGAAAATTTATTATAACTTTATATTCTTTTTTATTTACAAAAAATACAAAAACTATCTACTTAAAATTTTATGTCATTACCTATTGATATTATAACAAATACAACATTCTCTTCAATAATAATTTTACTATTAGCCTTTATGGATAATATTACCTAATATTATGAAAGTGCAAATATAATGCAAAACATTATAAATAATACTTCCACATTATATAAACTTAATAATATAGAAATCAATACTTTCAAATCTGACTTTCTTTATATTAAATCTAAATTTTTAACAAACTTAACTCCTTCTCTTACAATAAGCAATTAGATTATTCTTTCTAAAAAACCTCAAAATGTAATACACTATTTTGGTATCTTTTATGATAATAAAAGTTCTTCTATACCAACTCTTAATCAAATTTAAAATAAACTTGAAACCTTTTTTATTCTTATTTAATACAAAAAAGTAATACTTTCACAAATTTTAGTACTCTTTAATCTAATTTTACAACTTTTATTAGAATATCTGCTTCAAATTACTTCAATTCATGCAAATATACAATTTAAATTTACTTATCTATTTATTATTTATACTAAAAAGTGCTATCACTAGCCAAAAATACTATAAATATAATGTTTACCAATCTACTTACTTTTAAGTTATTTATTTTTTAATAATATTATTTAAAAAGCTAGTACAACTAATACTAAATATATTTTTAATACATTACCAATTCTCAAAAACATTGGTATATAATGAATTAAAGGCTAGCTAACTAAAATATGGTCTCTTCAACTCTTAACCAATATTTTAGTTAATTACTATTATAAAACACAAAACTATACTTTATTCTTTTATCTTTTTTAACTTGCTCTAAATAATATCTTCTCTTTAATTAATTTACAAATTTCTTTTTATTCTTTATTAATACCAAAAA